>JAWPHD010023550.1:0-21828 GCA_037043455.1 Cyrtodaria siliqua | reverse complement strand
TGGCTGACCGACAGAAAAACAGTTAAACGCGTTTGTTTAGTGTCGCGTTTCAAGTTAGTTTAGCTATCGTTTGAAACTAGTTTGTGCTCGGTAATAAAATTGTTCTATAGCTTTAATTAGTATCACTTCAAAGTTTCACTATTGATAGAATACGCGTTTGGTTCAAGCAGGTGATAACACTTCTTTTGCAATCTCCTTACGCTGAAGTACTGAAGTGGCTCACATTTTCAAAGCGGAATTGTGAAGTGTTCTGTTTTTAGAAAGTCTACATCAAGACTGTTTAGTCCTTTTTCTACTAAACCTTAACATTTCTATGGAATTTTACATGGATTTAAGTGCGCAGTATATATATTGTATAGCGAAAATACCCGAGTTTCGTTTATTTGTTTTCCTTTAGTATATGATCATACCAAGTCAGCACTTACTTTAACATCCTTTCTGCTAAATTCTTGTTTTGTTGGAGAAAAAGTAGATATACAAATCGAACAGAAAAAGTAGCATTCCATGACGACAGTAAACCTCAAACACACACAGAAAGAAAGAACAACTTTAAAGATGAATACCAAGCAAGATAAGACATCACAAGCACACACAGGGTTGAAAATAGGGCTACCATATTGTAAAAGTTAGTGACAAAAATGACCGCTGGGAGTTTAAACCATGTTCTAGGGCGCAACAAACATCACTCTTACCCAATTTTCATTCCAATAAACGGGACAGTGTAAATAAGGAAACCGCCTAAGTTAGAATCTCTAACACACAAGGCAGCATTAATAGGCAATGTAAGTAAAACACATGAATGATCATGTATAATATAAAAAATCCTAGAAAGCCACAAAGTAAGTACTCAGTGACATGGCAAAAGCCGGAGCAACAAGAGAAAAAACCGTTAAGGGTACGACAAGACAAGATTAAAGATAAACATCAACCGCTACCGTCCTAGAAGGATTTAGATATGCTTCACCATAGGGTTCACACGCGGTCCGGTCATCTAACAATCATCGAGGAATGCGGCGAACTGTAAATGGGTCAACAACTAAACATGCAGTACGTGGCAGAATGATGGGGTTTTAACCTCTTTTGAGCAATGGTTAACAATTTTATGATGATTTATGAAAGTGATTATGACGTGAATTATGCGAAGTTATTAATCGCATCATCACAGAATGAAATATAAAAAGATCAGACAGGGAAAGTAGCATTCAAGGAGGACAGTCAACCACAAAACACAGAAACAAACACGCAAACAGACACACAAGAAGGCAAAAGTAATAATAAATGCAAACGACATCACAAACACAAAAATGGTTGACAATAGGGCTACCGCCTTGGAACGGTCAGTGGCAAAGTAGGCCACTGGGGATTTAAACCCGTTCTAGGGTGCACCAAACCTCACACTTACCCTACTGTCATCCCATTAAACAGGACAGTGTAAATAAAGAAATCCCCGCCATGATCTAATATCTAACCAAAAAGGCAGCATCATAATGTACACAATATAAGTAAAACACAAATACGCTCGCGTAGAAGTCATATTGTGATAGTCGTTGTCGCAGAAGAGTTCGTAAATTACTTTTATGTTTTCAAAGTAGATCAGGGTTACGATAATAACATTTTGCAAATGCTTTTGAAGTTTGTGGTAAAGGTAGCCCTGCTAGTATATAGTTGGCAATTTGTGTTGTTTTTCGTATATCCCTGCCTTGAAAGTAGTGCACCGAGTGATATGTGTGGAAACAACACTACGCTCAGTAGATTGAACTGGAGTATACCAACTAGTACCACCGAGTTCTAGAGATAAAACGTTGACGTAATGTAGGCGTCAAACAATACTTGCATTATTAGCTGCTTTCTTAGCAGGAACTAAGTACAACAAATGTATTATGAAATTCTTGAATTCCCGATTTTAAATTACGAAAAGTAAAGAGGGGTTAGGATTATAAATGTTAATACGTACATCAGTAATTTTAAAAATTGATTTGTTTCCAAGTACAAAGACAGTTTGTGTCCGCAAACTCTCTACGAGGCCATTTTGTACTCAAATCCTCAATGGATTGGGCGATCTGAGCACAACTTGCATTAAAATCGATAGTTGAAGGTAATCTATACTTAAGACATTTAGAAAAAAGATGCCGAATACATTTATCTACACTACCAAAATTACCAGTGATGATATGACCTACTGGAGCACATTAACATTTTGAAGTATTACAGTCAAATTCCTTCGGAGTTTTATTAACTATATCAAGTTCAGAAACTATTTGTTTGTAGTTGAAAATATTTTTTTCTAATTGTTTTTTATACTTATGACACATTACAGTACTTTCTGTAGGTATATAATCAACTACACGATTATCTCGAAATATGCTTGGCATGCCAATGAAATCAATACTCTTATTAAGATAGTAATGTTAGAAAAAGCCAGACGTGATCAGACTCCTTGTCAATATGGGGTCGGAGAACTTGTTGTATGTAGCCTTGAATTATGGAAGCAGTGTTATGCGAATGATCTGGATAAATGGAAATGTTGTCTGCTTCCTCGTCGATCAACTTAAATGAAGAAATGGACAAAGAGTTAAGACGTAAAAGCATAGAGTGCATTCCAGACTTTTTGAAAATAGTATGTAAATCAGCGACTGGCATAGTTGCACGCGATTTACGTTTGATGTTACCATTAAGCTTAAAAGTCACTAAGACCATGAGACCTTTCGAATAGAAAATATAGAAAGAATTTCAATAATAGGATATTTTGAAATATTTTCCTGTTGATTAATAGTGTCATTAAGGCCGAGTGGATATGTTGGTTGCGAGTTGTTCATCCACTTAAGTTCTGCAATATGTCTAGCTTTTATTTTAAAGCCTAAGGTAATTAATACAGTTAAATCCGAAAAAAATAAAATATTTAATTGTTATTTTGAGTAACAAATAATTGAATGACAATTATTTTCGACCGTTTGATGTTTGTCCGCGGTCTTGTCTCGTATTGCCCTCAATGGTTTATTCTCTTGTTGCTCTGGCTTCTACCAAGGCATCGAGTACCTTCATTGTGGCTTTCCGTGCTTTTTCTTTTTGTATTTATATATACATGAGCATCTAGGTGTTTTACTTATATTGCCTGTTAACGCTGCCTTGTTGGTTAGAGAATATCTCATGGCGGGGATTTCTTTATTTACACTGTCCCGTTTAATTGGGATGACAATAGGGTAAGTGTGAGGTGCACCCTAAAACCTGGTTTAAACCCCAGTGGCCTTTTTGGCCACTGACCGTTCCAAGTCGGAAGCCCTATTGTCAACCCTTTTGTGTTTGTGATGTCGTTTGCATTTTTTATTACATTTGCCTTCTCGTTTGTCTGTTTGCGTGTTCGTTTTTGTGTTTTGTGGTTGACTGTCTTCCTTGAATATTATTTTCCCTGTCTGATCTTTTTATATTTCTTTCTATGATGATGCGATTAATAACTTCGCATAATTCTACTTTCCCTGTCCGAATTTTATATCTTTCTTTGTTTTATGAATCGTTTAGAGTACTATAAAACATGATTGAATATAAAAGTCAAATGTTAAGCTCTATTGAAGTAATATTATGTACTTACACATTAAAGTTCCAAATCTATGCAGTTTGTTATATATACCCAAGTCGGCGAATTGTATATGGATCAACTACTAAAATGCGGTGTATTGTAAGGTAATTAGGCCATAAAGGGACACATATTATGTTCTTAAATTACTGTTACGCTTCAACGTAGATGAACATTCCGATGTCTTACGAAATGTATGAAAACACTAGTCCCTGTTGGGAGGGCGACTATTTAATTATACGCAATTTACGAAAGTTAAAGTTCTCGACTTGACTCTTAAAGAACGAATAAGTGGAACAAAATATAACCCATACAATATTACCGGGGTCTCATATATCTCTCTTCTGATCATAAAGTAATGCGTTAATTTTAAAATATGGAGGCAGAGCTTCAACAATTAACCCGCGACGCTTCATGGTTTAGAAACAAACCGCAATACCATGTTCAAATCATCACGGAACTTGTTGGCGGGTGTAGTTCAAACAGGTTATCCCTGCATTTACTGGTGTTACTTGCTTATTTACTTGGATCTGGTTCATATATGTATACATATAGATATTAAAATGTAAACTTCGCCTAAAATTTAATACTGTAATTTACGTCTAGCAAACACTGTTATGTTTTATGCATACATACACAGATATATATATATATATATACATATAATAAGCATATAATAAGCACAGTTTATACACACAATTTGTCCCAATTAGTTATCCAAAGACCCTGGTCTGATTTCAAAGAGACGTTGTAGGGATGATTAGTATCAAGCCTAGCATATCGTCTCCGTGTTCCGGTTGAATCATAGTTGGCGGAATTATGAACCCGTATGTAGAAATCTTGTGCGGACTAGTTATCCTAGTAAACTTGGA
The DNA here is from genome assembly GCA_037043455.1 of Cyrtodaria siliqua. Taxonomy (NCBI): domain Eukaryota; kingdom Metazoa; phylum Mollusca; class Bivalvia; order Adapedonta; family Hiatellidae; genus Cyrtodaria; species Cyrtodaria siliqua. Next base: position 17,385 of record JAWPHD010023550.1, on the reverse strand, counting down.
TTCGCATATCTTTGTACTATGCTGGTTGATTGATTTTTGGCGGAGGTATGGCCCTTTTAATGTTGTAATGCACAAACTAAACTGAGTCCTGACTATATCTTCCGATATCCTGGCCGGTTTTCAACGAAACCTCCCCGTGCTTGCAATCAGAACTGTTATACATTATAATCTTTGGAGATTGCTAAGCCCGATATGTAAATACAGATATCGGTGGTACATTCGAAAGTACTTTGTTTTCTTCTTTTTATTTTGAATGGGTGGTTCTATTAGTCCAACCTTTAAGTGCTCTGAGTAATTTTTACTATCTCCTTGCCTAAGGGTATTTATTTATTTCGACCATTGTTTTCTTGTTAGGTACAAAACATATTTTTAATAGTTGTCGAGCTTGTTTAACTCACGCCTCGCCCATAGACATCGATGTGAGACCTTTATGAGAAACCGATATACAATAGTATAATTACAAATGTCAATATTTTTATTCCAATCAAATTCGTTTGATATAATTCTAAATTTAAGAAGAAATACTGAAAATGCTGGTCAATCATCTTGGATGTTTTATATGAAATTATATTATACTCCCTTCGTGTTAACACGCAAATCATATACAGAATTGCGGATACCTGTTTTGTATATGTTTTAAACAAATTGCCATCTTAATTGGAAACATTTTGATTTCAGTAGTATAGGCTTATATTTAGAACTGTTACCTTTTTATCAAATAAACGACAACATGTTGGCAAAAGAAGTTTGTAAATTAGAGGGATAAACAGTGTTATCAACATATGACGTTAACATGATGTGTTTATCTGTTCGCCAAGCTGTTTGTATGGTAGCGTACACCACTGATTATCTGAATGAAACTATATTTCTAGGTTATATATTCTTAAAACTACCGTGCTTATCTAGCATACGGGCATAACACACTAGCACGCATACGTTAGCTGGCATTACATTCCTTGTGTCGAGCCCACTCTGTGTGCCTTTAATTATTCACTCAGACCGGTGATATGGAGTCATGACTGCCTCATACGTGCAAATAGATGGATTGATAAATATCTGATATATAAAGAAATATAAAAAGATCGGACAGGGAAAGTAGCATTCAAAGAGGACAGTCAACCAAAAAACACAGAAACAAACACGCAAAAAGACAAACAAGAAGGCAAAAGTAATAATAAATGCAAACGACATCACAAACACAAAAGGGCTGACAATAGGGCTACCGCCTTGGAGCGGTCAGTGGCAAAGTAGGCCACTGGGGATTTAAACCGGTTCTAGGTTGCACCAAACCTCACACTTACCCTACTGGCATCCCATTAAAAGAGGACAGTGTAAATAAAGAAATCCTCGCCATGATCTAATCTCTAACCAACAAGGCTTCAACATTACATTTGGAACTGTTATACAGTTTTTAACCTAATAAACGTCAACATGTTGGCAAAACAAGTTTGTAAATTAGAGGTATAAACAGTGTTATCAACATCTGACGTTCAACATGTTGTGTTTATCTGTTCGCCACGCTGCTTGTATGGTAGCGTACACCACGGATTATCTGAATAAAACAAAATATATTCACAGATCGTTTTCCAGAAATTCAGTTTCTGTCGTTTCAGATTTGAAAACTAGGCGCATACAGATATTCTACAGTATACAATTAAATATACACGTCAAACAGGAACAGTTGGTTTTACAGAACACTGCCAACCAAAACCATGCATTAAAACGAACAAAAATTAAAATGTTATTAAGAAACAAGGCAAGTGAAATCACAAACACACCACACGGACGTATTGGAACGGTAAGTGTCGAAAATGCCACTCGGCGTTTAAACCAGGTTCTAGGGTGCACCAAAAAGCACTCTTACCCTATCGTCATCCCAATAAACCGGGACACCGAGGTTAGTGGGTGGAGCGTCCGCTTCCTATGTAAAATATTTCGATTTCAATTCCAGACCGGATCACAATGAAAACTACATAACAATAAAGCTGGTAACTCTCACGCTTGATCTCAAACTTAGAAACGGGAGTGCTATGACTGGTCGGCCCTGGTTGGTTCAGCATTCATGTGTATACGGCGTAGTATGCCAGAGTGGCAGCTATATACAGTTGAGCATTGAGCTCACTGCTAACACATGTACCTCGATACAATGACTATCATAACTTAGCTTCTATAATGACATGATTTACATACTTTAGAAGATCCGGGATTATGATCACAGACTGTAGGCTATATGATGACGTCTACCTAAATCCTGAAAGGACGGTAACGTTTGATTTGTGTCTCCATTCTCGTCTTGTCGTGTCATTTGTGTTTGCCCATTTGCTGCTCTGCCTTAAGTCTGAGTAATAGATGTATGACGTTTTACGCGTTTGTTTGTTTGTATTCATATAAACATGATCGTATTTGTGTTATACTTATATTTCACTACAGTCCATGAACATTCAATCAAACCTAGACTACAATATTTCGTATTTATCGTCTTCGGCCGTTTCCAAATGTCCACTCTCATACTCTTTTATATTGCCTATTGTTGCTTTCTGGTTTGTTAAAACGTATAGCCTGGCGGGTATTTTATTATGTACACTGTCATGGAATGACACTAGGGTAACAGGAACTGTTCGTGCAGCCTAGAACCTGTTATGAACTCTCAGCGACAGGCGGTAGCCCTATTGCCAGGCCGTTTATGTTTGCGATATCACATACCATGCATTTTATTTATCTGTAGTTTTTGCTTTGTATTTAACTATTTATACATGTTTTTATTTCGCTTGTATGTCTATTTGTCATATTAAAACCAAACCTTTTATCGCAGTCAGACACAAGTTAGATTGATGACACTGATGCCTGCTTAGTCTTTACGTTTTAGAAGTAATACAAACAGATTAATGGTGGTCAAACCCTGAAAATATTTCGAGTATGGAATTTAAAATTGAAAATGATCACCACGAGAGTCTTTAATCAATGTAGATTTGCTATGGCAGCAAACAATATTCTGAGTCGCAGAGATACAAAAGGCAAACAGAAACGCAGCTGTTAATCGAATGATACAAGGCAGCATTAGAAAATTCCTTCCGAAGGAAGCCTAAAACAACACATACTAATTAGTATCGCTTCAAAGTTTCATTATTGATAGACTACGCGTTTAGTTCAAGCAGGTGAGAACACTTAGGATGTAATATTTTGCAAACTGTTTACCTTTTCAATCTCATAAAATTGCAGTACTAAACATGCTGAAGTGGTTCAAATGTTCAAAGTGGAAGTTCAGCATTTAGGAAGTGTTGCGAAGTGTACTGTTTCTAAAAATTTACATCAAGACTGTTTAGCCCTTTTTTGAACAAGCTGCAACTATTTCTTTACAAGATACCTTGATATTTCTCTGGAATGTTATATGGATGTAAGTGTGGAGTATATAAATTATATAGCGAACAAAAACCGAGTTTCGTTTATTTTTTTCTTTAGTATATGATCACACTGACATACTTCATTCATTCAGCTCAATTCTTGTTTTGCTGGTATTGAAGAGAAAAAGTAGATATACAAATCAAACAGGAAAAGTATCATTCAATGACGACAGTAAACCACAAACACAAAGAGTAATAAATAACAACTTTAAGGATGAACAAAAGCAAGATAAGATATCGCAAACACAAAGAGGGTTGACAGTAGACCCCATTGGAACGGTCAGTGATCAAAATGACTTCTGGGGATTTAAACCAGGTTCTAGGGTGCATCAAACCTCACTCTTACCCAATTGTCATCCCAATAAACGGGACAGTGTACATCAAGATATCCCCGCTATGTTATAATCTGTAACAAACAATGCAACACTAATAGGCAATATAAGTAAAGAAATATAAAAAGATCGGACAGGGAAAGTAGCTTTCAAGGAGGACAGTCAACATGAATGATCATGTATATATAATATAAAAAAGGTATAGAAAGCCACAAGGTAAGTACTCAGTGACTTGGCAGAAGCCGTAGCAACACGAGAACAACCCGTCCAGGGTACGACAAGACAAGATTAAAGACAAGCATCAAAAGCTACAGTCATATATGGATGTATTAAAGACAAGCTAATTTCTCTTATTCAAAAAACATTCGCAAGAGAAAATACTACATTTTTGGCATGTAGTAATATCAAAGCGTTTTTTACTGCCGGCAGTTTAGACAATTATACTATGTGGACTTGCTATGAAGTTTGTGAAGCACTCATCTTCCTATTAGATAATATTTTCGTCAGGTATGGAACCACCGTTTATAGACAAATTGTTGGTATCCTTATGGGTACGAACTGTGCACCACTTGTCGCAGATCTGTTTTTATTTTGCTATGAAAGAGATTTCATGTTGAGTCTTCCACCAGATACCCAGGCAGATGTCATTGAAGCCTTTAATGACACCTCTCCTCGGTATCTGGATGACATATTGAACATTGACAACCCTTTATTTCCAACTATGGTTAATGGTGTTTATCCTGAAGAACTTCTGCTTAACAAAGCTAATATATCTGATAATAACGCTTCTTTTCTTGATTTAGATCTCTCGATTGAAAGTGATGAAATAATTAGCAAAATCTATGACAAGAGAGATGATTTTAATTTTGACATTGTTTATTATCCCCACTTGGATTGGGATGTTCCCCGAGCAACTTCATACTGGGTGTTTTTGATTCGTTTTTCAAGAGCTTGTACCCGAGCTGAAGACTTTAATATTCGTAATCTTTGTATAACTAAAAATCTACTCAGTCAAGGTTACCGTTACCATAAACTTCGTAAAACCTTTGTAAAATTTTATTATCGTAACCCTGATCTTCTTTTCAAATATAAAAGTAATTTAAGGATTCTTCTGTTCAAGGACTATCACAACCTGACTTATATGGTGATGCGATTTATAAACTTCGTAAGATTCTTGGTCATGATCACTTTCATATTATCTTTGTTAAACTTGTCAAAAGAGGTTATGACCCTATTATTTTGCAACGTACTGCATGCTTGGTGGTGTACCCTTTTACAGTTCGCCACTATGCTTTCCTCTTTAATTGTACGATGACCGGACAGACTGTTGACCCTATGATGACGCCTACCTAAATCCCATTGGGACGGTGGCGTTTGATGTTTGTCTATGATCTTTCTTGTCGTGCCCTTAATGGTTTATTCTCTTGTTGCTCTGGCTTCTGCCAAGTCACTGAGTACCTTCATTGTGGCTTTCTAGGCTATTGTTTTTTTTTGTATTATATTTACACGAGCATATTTGTGTTTTACTTATATTGCCTATTGATTCTGCCTTGTTGATTAGAGATTAGATCATGGCGGGGATTTCTTTATTTACACTGTCCTGTTTTAATGGGATGACAGTAGGGTAGGTGTGAGATTTGGTGCACCCTAGAACCGGTTTAAATCCCCAGTGGTCTACTTTGCCACTGACCGTTCCAAGGCGGTAGCATTGTTGTCAGCCGTTTTGTGTTTGTGATGTCTTTTGCATTTATTATTGCCTTCTTGTTTGTCTGTTTGCGTGTTTGTTTCTGTGTTTTGTGGTCCTCCTTGAATGCTACTTTCCCTGTCCGATCTTTTTATAATTCTTTAGGTAGAAGTAATCATAGGGTTCACACTCTGTCCGATCATCTCATATTTAACGAGGAAAGCATAGTGGCGAACTGTAAATGGGTCAACAACTATACATGAAGTACGATGCAAAATGATGAGGTCATAACCTCTTTTGAGAATATGGTCAAAAGTCAAAAAGTTTAATAATGACTGATGAAAGTGATTATGGCCAAGGATCTTGAGAAGTTTATAATAACATCACCATAGTAGTCAGATTGTGATAGTCCTTGTCACAGAAGAGTTCTAAAATTACTGTTATGCTTTAAAAGTAGATCCAGGTTACGATAATAACATTTTGCAAATGATTTTGAAAGTTTGTGGTAAAGATAACCCTGCCTGAGTAGTTTTTTCAGTTATTCAAATATTATCCGAAACACGGCTACAAGCTCTAGATAAAATAATAAGTTAAGAAACATAGACTCCAACATAAGTAGACCGGGGAACTGGGGATAAATAACAACATCAAAATTTAAATCGTCTCTCCTGTCATATATTTTACTAACTGTTTCGCCATTTTCAATACAGAGATGTAAATCAAGAAAGGAAGCGACAGCATCATAAATGTTAGCTTTGCTGAGATGAAGTTCCTTCGGATAGATATTATTTAACATAGTAGAAAGGAAAGGATTGTCAATGTTCTTTAAGCCATCCAAATACAGAGAGGTGTCATTGAAGGCCTCAGTTACCTCTGCCTGAGTATCGGATGAAAGACTCAACATGATATCTCTTTCATAGCAATACAAGAACAAATGTGGAACAAGATTTGCACAGTGTGTACCCAAGTAGATAGAAAAGGGGCATTCAAACTCATTTAATTTGAACCAAGAACACAACCTAAAAAGAAACAAAAAGAAAAAAAAAGAAAAAAAATGATTTTGAAAAAAATAACAATAAATAATGAATATGACTTAAAGAAATAATATAAAGTAATACATATACAATGAATGTCGAATACGAACAACATGGACAACATGAATATGAAGGAAATGACGTCATTGCTAAGCAGCAAGGCGTACGAGGTTATTCCAAATTGAGAAAGGCAAACTTGATTCCATTATTGGAACAAGCGCCAGCACCAGCGGAACAAGACACCAGCACCAGCACCAGCAGCGGTACATGTTCCCATTCCTGATATGAATATGCAAGCATCAGCAGCTGTGTCATTGATGGATGCGCCGGTTTCTGAAATGAATAACAACAACCACCCAAATTTTTGAAAACAGCACAGAAAATGCTAAACGAGTTTGAGTGCATGAGCTTTCGTCCCTCGGGTTTTCTAGTCGTACTCTAGATTGGTTTTCTCTTTAGCTGCAACTACTATGGTTGTTCAGTACGATTCTGGATACATCCTGAGATGTTTATTATTTTGTATGTGTTTCTTTAGTTAGTTTCTCAGGATGTGGACTTTATTGTTAGAGAATTCCTTTTGATGGGATGTAGTTGTGTTTACACTGTCTTGTCTATTTGGGCGTAGAAGACATGATAATAGCGAGGATTGTGCGCATATAAAATCGATTCAAGCTAACCAGTAGGCCTGATTGCCTACTGACCGTTCCAAGTCGGTAACCCTGTCTTCACCACCCTCTCTGTTGTTTTTTGTCTATTTCATTGTATTTTCATGTCCTTGTTTGCAGTACAGTGTGGACCTACGATGCCATTGCGCTCGGGCGCTGTGGTTTCTATAGGACCCTATATCTCATTTTTGCTAACTGGATTATGGCTCACGTTCCAAAACCTATAAAATCCGAGATAAATTCAGTCAAAGACACCATCATGAATTTGCCATTTTTATTACACCCCATTTTCGCACACTATTCCAAGCCATAACTCAATCTACAGATATTTCGGATTTGTATCATGTAATAACTGGAGAAATCCTAAATAATATAGGTCAATATCAGAAAGGAAGTAATTGGGTGTTTAGGCAAGTGATAGCACTCGATACTTTGATCGACAAGTTTGTTCCTCTAAGCGGAGGATCTTGCATTCCCACTCCTGACAAGCTAAGACATTCATTGTTTTAAGTGGCCTGTCACAGAAAAACAGAGTAACTACAAAAAATCATCAGAGAATTTAAACTGGAAATACCTTAAATTTTCAGTCAGTCTCAAAGACAAACATTTTTGAAAAAAATAATCCGAGTATAGCGGTCAGTGTGTTGGGATATGATGAAACAGTAGTCCACCTGACATAGATTAAGCGAACGGACTGGTACAACGGTTACTTTGATGTTACTAAACGACGAGGAAAAACAACATTACGTTTGGTTTTGGGTTAAAACTCTTGTCAGCCCAAACAACAGAGCATCATGGAGAACGATTCTTTTGCATACGATGTCTCAACTCCTTCAAGACCGAGCTGTCATTGTCAATTCATTAAGAGTATTGTTCAAAAAAACAAAAAGGGGAAGATTATATTCCCAGACACGAAGGTTAGTCCGCTTTTATCATTCAAAGCGATCCAATGTACGTTTAAGGTTCCCTTTATCATTTACGCAGACTTTGAGTCTTTTCTTTAAAAGATGGAAACGTCCAACCCTACCCAGAGGGCAGCTTTACTAATCAACACCAAAAGCACATTCTTTCTTGATTTTGTTACTACGTGAAGTGTGCTTACAAGGGACTGTACGACCGTGAGCCTGTTGTTTACTCCATGCAATACGAAGATGATGTGAGTAAAACATTTGTAAATATGATAGAGCAGGAGGTGAAACATATTTATGACACCTTCAAGAAACCGGTAAAGATGAATCGTTCCGAGGATGAAAAAAGACAATTCTACGAAGCAACGTATTGTCACATCTGTAGGAAAGATTTTGAAAATAGAGATAAATGTCGCGATCACTGTCATTTCACTGGTAAATACAGAGGAGCAGCTCACAACAAATGCAACCTCAAATACAAAATTCCCAATTATATTCCCGTGATCTTTCATAATCTGGCTGGATATGATAGTCACTTGTTTATCAAGAATCTAGAGGTTGAAATTCAATGTATCCCGAATAACGACAAAAATACATTTCATTCACCAAAGTGATTGAAGTAAACATCCATTTGACAGGCTCTTGTCCGTCTCATCCGAGGTGTTGCTTGAATTCATTGTGATGCGATTTGAACACCGTTTTCTTTTCTTCCATTTCTAGTACATTGCTCAACACAGTGGTTAACACTGGGACAGCACCGACAGCGGATACGGCGATGGGAACGGCTGGGATGAAAATGTGATGGCGAGTTGTCCATTATCCATCGTCCGTCCGTCCGTCGTCCGTCGTACGTCGTCTGTTAACTTTTACCTCGTTAAGACGATAGGGCCTTCATTTTTTATCCGATCTTTACCAATCTTAAACAGATTATTAATATCAATGAAGGCTCGGACCGTTTCGAAAATCAGCCAGATCGGATCAATAGAAACAGAGTTATGGTCCCTGATTTAGTTAAACATGCTATATGTTTCCTCGTTAAGACAATAGGGCTTTCATGTTTCATCTGATCTCAGCCAAACTTTACCAGATTGTTAATATCAATGAAAGCTCAGAAAAGTTCGAAAACCAGCCAGATCGAATGAGTAACATCGGAGTTATGGCCCTTGATTAAATAAAAAATGTTACATTTTGCCTCGTTAAGACGATAGGGCTTTCAATGTTAATCTGATATTTACCAAACTTTACAAGATTGTTAATATCAATGAAAGCTCGGCTAAGTTCGAAAAACAGCCAGACCGGACCAGTAACAGCGGAGTTATGATCCTTGATTTAGTTAAAAATGCTATATTTTGTCTCGTTAAGACGATAGGGCCTTCATTTTTCAGACATTCTTAATAAACTTTAAAAGATTGTTAATATCAATGAACCCTCTAGCAAGTTTGAAAACCAGCCAGATCGGACCAGTAACAGCGGAGTTATGCTATATTTTACCTCGTTAAGACAATAGGGCATTTGTTTTTCATCTGATCATTATTAAACTTTACCGGATTACTAATATCAATGAAAGCTCGGATAAGTTCAAAAACCAGCCAGATCGGACCAGTAACAGCGGAGTTACGGCCCTAGATTTGGTTAAAATTGCTATATTTTGCGTCGTGAAGACGATAGGGACTTCATTTTTCAACCGATCTTTACCAGGGTGTTAATGTCAATAACAGCTCAAGCAAGTTAAAAAAACAGCCAGATCGGACCAGTAATAGCGGAGTTATGGCCCTTGACTTAGTTAAAATGCCATATTTTGCCTCGTTAGGACGATAGGACCTTCATTTTTCATTCGATCTTTACCAAACTTCACCAGGTTGTTAATATCAACGAAAGCTTGGACAGTGCGAAAACCAGCCAGATCGGACCGGTAACAGCGGAGTTATGGCCTTTGATACCTTTAAAAATGCTATATGCCTGATTAATACGATAGGGCCTTCATTTTTCTCATCTGAAAAAAAAGAAGTTTTTTGTTGTTAATTATTTTTTTATTTATTTTTTTGTTAAAGAAATATAAAAAGATTGGACAGGGAAAGTAGCATTCAAGGAGGACAGTCAACCACAATACACAGAAACAAATACGCAAACAGACAAACAAGAAGTCAATAGTAATAAGAAATGCAACGACATCACAAACACAAAAGGGTTGACAACAGGGCTACCGCCTTGGAACGGTCAGTGGCAAAGTAGGCCACTGGGGGTTTAAACCGGTTCTCGGGTGCACCAAACCTCACACTTACCCTACTGTCATCCCATTAAAACAGGACGGTGTAAATAAATAAATTCCCGGCATGATCTAATCTCTAATCAACAAGGCAGAATCAATAGGCAAAACACAAATATGCTCGTGTAAATATAATACAAAAAACAATAGCCTAGAAAGCCACAATGAAGGTACTCAATAACTTGACAGAAGCCAGAGCAACAAGAGAATAAACCATTAAGGGCACGACAAGAAAGATCATAGACAAACATCAAACGCCACCGTCCCAATGGGCTTTAGGTAGACGTCATCATAGTGTCCACATCCTGACCGGTCATCGTACAATTAAAGAGGAAAGCATAGTGGCGAATTGTAAAAGGGTCCACCACCAAGCATGCAGTACGTTGCAAAATGATAGGGTCAAAACCTCTTTTGATAAACGTTTTAACAAGTTTAACATAGATAGTATGAAAGTGATCATGACCAAGAATCTTACGAAGTTTATAAATCACATCACCATAGAAGTCAGGTTTCCGATATTTCTTGTCGCAGAAATTACTTTTATATTTGGAAAGAAGATCAGGGTTACAATAATAAAATTTGCAAAGGTTTTACGAAGTTTATGGTAACGGTAACACTGATTGAGAAGCTATTTAGTTATAGAAAGTTTACGAATATTAACACCGTGTTGGATTTGACAAAACTTATCAGGAAGCATTGCTATGATTTCTAGTTGTGCCTATTACGTTTTTTTTTTTCTGGTTCGTTGATTTTTGATGGAGTTACGGCAATTTTGACATTTAAATTTTTATTTCATTCGGCGCTACTCCTCCTAAACGCATTGTAGGATTTCGAAGAAACTTGGCAATAAGCATCGTTAATATGTCTAGTTGTGCATATCGCACTTATGTTCCATTTCGTTGATTTTTGACGGCGGTATGGCCCTTTAACCTTTTTACTTTAAATTTCTCGTTGGCGCTATTCCTCCTAAACGGCTTGTTATATTTCTACGAAATTTGTCAGGAAGCCTCAGTATGATGTCTAGTTGTGCAAAGCGCAGTATATCGATGAAATCTTGGACAATTTCGAAAACCAGCTAGATCTTGTTATTAACGACAGAGTTATGGCCCTTGATTTGTTGAACAATTCTGTATTGTATATTCCTTTTTTAAATCTGCAGTTACTTCATTTTTTATCTGATTGTTACCATATTTGTTTAGAATGTTAATATAAACCCCCTTACCCACTTTTATGAAATTTCATTCATAGAAGAAAGTGGGACAAATGAAAAAAACCATGCCAGATTAGACACAGCAGACGTATTGCCCATGATTACCATGTGAGCGATCTAAGGTCATCCTAGCCCTGTTGTTTTGGCAATGTTTTAAAAGAATTACTAGAGCCGTTTTAGCCAGTAGAGCCTCTTGGGCCTCTTGTTTACTAAATGCATCCAATATATTATGAAGTTCTCACTTTCTAAAAAAACTAATTAAACAAACTGGCAGTATCCGACAAGAAACAGCAGAGAGTTATGGCCCTTGAAACATTTAGAAATGTTTATACATAATGTTTGTTAAAACTCTAGTGTCATCATTCATTCATTTGATCTTTACCATCCTTGTTCAGATGAATCAGTAAACGAATAAAAGCTCAGTAAAGTTTCTAACAATGTTAAGAGTTTTGTTGATTTGCTTTTCTCTCGATTCTACCATTTTTTCGTAATTTCGTCCTTCTGTCATATTGTCGCCCTGCCACAACAAAAAATCAGAAAAAACGAGATGTCACAAATCAACCAACATAATCATGACATGATTTGACGTTTAACCGCCAATAAATGCAGTTTAATTTCAAGGCGTGTGCTATTACGAAACCTGTGGAAAGCAACTAAAACAATTACAAGTAAAAACGGGTGACACAGTTTTGTACTTTTGACTTTTGTATCAGTCATTTAGTGGTGGTCGGGAAGCTTGTTTAACTCTCACCTCTCCCATTGACATCAATGCGAGACCTGTATGAAAAACCGATATACAGTAGCATAATTACACAATTAATGTCAATATTTATTCCAATTGTACAATGGCTTGAATTAAATGACAGTCGTATTCGTTTGATATAATTCTAAATTTCATTCGAAATTAATAATATAATAATATATTCATGTCATTTTCTCGTAAACGAAGATTAGGACTTAGCCCTATTGTCAACCCTTTTGTGTTTGTGATGTTTGGCCTTTTATTAATTTTTAAATTTGTTCTTTGTTTCTGTGTGTGTTTGTGTCGTCCTTGAATGCTGCTTTTCCTGTTCTATTTTTATATCTATATTTAGTAACCGTTCATGTGAAATTAATGAGTGTTTACTCTGTATTGTAATAGAAACCCCGCAAGAAAAACTGCATATACTACATATCTCGACTTTAACAGTGGCAGACTCCATTTTAATACATCACACCTACTTAAACACGCCGTCTTCATTCTATAGTTACATACAGCAATATCGTTTATTATTAAATTATTGAGGGAATGTTATATTAGGCATATCATCTAAATGAAGTGTTCATGTTATGCGGCAGACTGCGCCTCCTGTATCCAGTTATTAGACATTGCTGTCGCTCTTTATTATCTCTGCTATATGTAATATGTAGAGTAAAGCAGTAACAAGATCATACCATTACGTGGTCCGAGTATTAACTTTCATACCCCATCCAGCCCCTTCTTAAAGAAGCGAAACTCGGGTTGCCTGGGTATGAAATAAAACCTTAATTTCGGCTTAAAATTTTGCATTTTATAAAATTAAAACATTGAATAGGTAACTTTAAACAGGTCATCTCATATGCTCATTTTATATCTCAAATGTTTTTTATTGTCGAAATATCCGTTATAAAATGCTGCTAATATAAGATTTCCCATCGTTTGATGTAATAAAGACGGGATCAAGTAATGCGATATGCATCTTCTATACTGTCATAACACACATGATTAGACGATGAATATACAATGCGAACAGGGAATTTAGCATTCAAGTAGCACATTCAAACAGAAACTCGCATTGAATAAGAGGCAGTGTATTTGATATAAAATGTATTTTCCGTTCGAGCTATGCTAATCTAATTTTAAAAGAAAATTAAGAATTCCCGAGATTCCAGTTTTCGAGCAATTTACAGGATTTACATAAATGTACCAATGGAGTGCTATAATCATCTTCAACCTAATAACGTACTAAACAAAATTAAGTATATACACTGAAAAACATCTGACACTGATTGTTATCGAATTCTTCATTGGTTTATATCCATTAAATTGTTTACCCACGATAATGGAGTCCATATATTTATTCACCTTTGGTGTGCGGGATTATTTCATGATTTCCTTACGTTTTTTTCAGTGTACGATCGGGATTTCTCAGCAAAAATATAAATATCATAATCGATGAATATTAATAACACCGAACACTGTGACGTTGATTCTTGACGGCAATAAATTGCAGACGTCGACGTCATCCTTCGATAACGTTCAACACAAAACAATAGTTCGGTTAGAATCATACACACAGTGATTTAAAATGTTATATATATAAATATATATATATATGTTAAAATGCTATGTTCCATTATATGGACATCCTTCACTCGATGATAGGCGTGTTTAATTGGAGCACTCACTCGCATCCTCTCGTTCGTGAAAATAACCACATGCCTACCATCTCCTCCAGGATTTCCCTATTCAAGTCCAACAGTGTATGCTTAACAATACAATAGTGTATTTTAGCAGTGAAATGGACGTGGTAATATATTGCTTTATTTTTTCAGTGCCGGTACTACCTATTTTAATGGTAAACACTTGTTTTAAAGAAAATAACTGTTTATATCAGTGCTTGGAAATAGCCTAAGAAAATGTGCTGTACTTAAAAGTCATTAGAAAATTCATCATTAGATAACATTATGGAAATCGGTTAGGTATTTTAGAAGTTATGGTGAATTAAAAAAAGAAACAGATTAAACTGCGCCGATGACATCGTCAATATTATATATTTTCTGAATAGACTTTGATTATAAGGCATGTAATAAAATAAATAAATAAATGAATAAATATGTTGGTCGGTCGTAAGTAAAGAATTTATGTTTATCTCGACATGATCACACTTTAGTATTTCTACTTCGTATTTGTGAATATATATATATAAAGTACATAAAAACAAGAGCAACCCAGAACAATATTCATAAAATCTCAAACAAAACACCAAAATAAATACAACCTGAATTTCTCTATGTGTTACTGTTTGCATGAATTAAGGACCTATTAGTTTGATCAATACATTTTAAAATACCACCGTTACATGTGCACCAGGTTATACCTGCAAAATAATATCACGATAGTTTAACAGGAAACAAACGTAATAGAAACGCAATAACTTAAGATTACATTAAATGTGAAGGGCAGTGTCAAATTGCGAGCTGTATTAGCATATATAACCACAGCTGACTAGTGTTGTAAGAACTTGTGGCCCGACCCATTTGCATACCTTATAAAAAACAATGCAGTACACCATGTTTAAACCAACAAGAAATCCGTGGATTCACATGTCTCGCCTAACGGGGGCTGAACCTAAAAATAAAAGGTCAATGATGCTTAAATGAAAGTTTGTAAACATTTTAGTAACTAAACACAATCGAGTTTGTCGTTTGCTGAGATGACATTTAAGTGCATTTGTTTAAAAACAAAATGCCATTCTATTAAAAACAACAGGCCCAAGAGGGCCTGTGGATGCTCTACTGGCTAAAACGGCTCTTATATCAAGGGTTGTCGATATAAAATTCCCATCAGTAGTATTTTAAAACATTGCAAAAACAACAGGGTTAGGATGGCCTTAGATCGCTCACCTGATAATCATGGGCAATAAGTCTGCTGTGTCTAGTCTGGCATGGGCATTTTTTAATTTGTCCCACTTTCTTCTATGAATGAAATTTCATGAAAATGAGTGGTGTAGGGGGTGGGGGGGGGGGGGGGGGGGGTGTATATTAACATTCTAAACAAATATGGTAAAGATCAGATAAAAAATGAAGTAACTACAGATTTTACAAAGGAAAATACATTATAGCATTTTTCAACAAATCAAGGGCCATAACCTGTCGTTACTAACTAGATCTAGCTGGTTTACGAACTTGTCCAAAACTTCATTGATATACCATGCATGACCAACTAGACATCATACTGGGGCTTTTGGCCAAATTTTGTAGACCAACAAGCCGTTTAGGAGGAGTAGCGCCAACAAGAAATTTAAAGTAAAAATGTCAAAGTACCATAACTCTGTCATAAGTTAGCAAACTAGAAAAAAAAACGCGATATGCACAACTAGACATCTTACCGATGCTTCCTGCCCAGTTTCGTCGAAATCCAACAAGGCGTTCAGGAGGAGTACTCAGCGCCGACAAGAAATTGAAAATAAAGTCAAGGGCCGTAACTCCATCAAAAATCAACGAACCGGAAAAAAAATGCAATAGGCACAGCAATGCTTCCTGCTACCACGGCGTTAACACCAAAGAAAAAAAAATAATGAAATAAGAAAAATAAAAAGAATAAATAAACAAAACAAAAAAATTAATAATATTAAAACAAACAAAAAGTACGAAAAAAAAATATATCTATTAAAAAAATAAATAATAATATATACTAATAATAAAAAAAAAGGCAAAACATCCGGTAAAGTTTAATAAAGATCAGATGAAAAATGAAAGCCCTATCGTATTAACGAGGCAAAATATAGCATGTTTAACTAAACCATAATTCCGCTGTTATTGGTCCGATCTGGCTGTTTTGCAAACTTGTGCGAGCTTTCATTGATATTAACAATCTGGTAAAGTTAGGTAAACATCGGATGAAAAATGAAGGCCTTTGGCCAGTAGAGCTAAAATCATCAGCTCCAAAAAGTAGGTCAAGGTCAAAGATGAAATCCAAGCATCCAAAAAAAAGATACACTACTACGGTATGTCAAAATACAATATGTTTTCTTCCAAAGATTAAGCTATAAATTAGTGCATAATTCTAATTCATGAGAAAGTGATGTAAATGTAACAATTAAAGTTATCTGCCCTTTGCTTGGATGGTAAAGATCACATCCACATTTGTCACGTTGCAATGTACCACACAAGATACAACTATAAATAAGCAAAGTTTGAAAGGTCATAGCGTATACAGTTTGAGAAAAAGTGACCTAAATGGCAAAGTTGAAGGTAAAAATATAAGGTTATCTGCCCTTGCTTGGAGGGTTAAAGGTCACTTCCACATTTGCTTTGTCACGTTGCGATGTACCACTCAAGATACAACTATATGCAAAGTTTTAAAGGTCTAGTGCATACAGTTTGTGAAAAAGTGACCTAAACGCAAAAGCTGAACCTAAACATTATTAAGTTATCTGCCCTTTGCTTGGAGGGTCAAGGTCGATTCCATATTTGCTTTGTCACGTTGCCATGTACCACCCAAGATACAACTATAAGCAAAGTTTGAAAGGTCTAGTGCGTACTGTTTGTGAAAAAGTGACCTAAATGCAAAAGTTGAACCTAAATATTAGTGAGTTATCTGCCCTTTGCTTAGAGGGTCAAGGTCACTTCCAAATTTGCTTTTTCACGTTTCGATGTACCACCCATGATTCAACTATAAGCTACGTCTGAAAGGTCTACTTCATAAATAAACTAAACACAAAACTTGAATGTTGACGCCGCCGCCGCCACCGGAAAAGCAACACCTATGTCTCTTATTTCCTTCGAAAAGGCGAGACAAAAACGAAACATTCCTAATATCCAAATGAAAAATGGATGGCTTGATCAATGTGGTGTTACATAGTACAGACCCAGTTGCGTTCAAGTACCCCAAAAATGCATTCCGTTTGCGTTTCGTTTGCGCTCCGTTTGCATTTCATTTTTATGAATGCATTTTTTAAAATGCAAATCACTGCGTTTTTGAATGCATTCAGCGTTTATAAACGAAACTATGCGTTCATTTAAATGCACGGAACGACGCAACATAATGTGTGCGTTTAAATGCACAAACGGAAAAAATGCATTTGCGTTCGTTCGTTCAGCGTTTACCAATCGCAACATTTCTGACGATTAAACTACGCATG
>JAWPHD010023549.1:0-21830 GCA_037043455.1 Cyrtodaria siliqua | reverse complement strand
CAAACTTTTAACTTCTTGTCTTACTGCCATTAAAGATCACGTTAAACAATATTGTGATAAAACTTATGAAAACTCTGGGATAAATTTGGTCTATAAAAAATTCAGGAGACGTTCTTGATAAAATGTTCAATAAACGTCATGTTTCATCTATAAGCACATTTCTCTACACTATGTACGACTTTACCACATCATCTTATCAATGACAAGCTAATTTCTCTTATTCAAAAAACATTCGCTAGAGAAAACACTACATTTTTGGCCTGTAATAATATTAAAGCGTTTTTTACTAACGGCAGTTTAGACAATCATACTATGTGGACTTGCTATGAAGTTTGTGAAGCACTCATCTTCCTATTAGATAATATTTTCATCAGGTATGGAACTACCGTTTATAGACAGATTGTTGGTATCCCTAAGGGTACTAACTGTGCACCACTTGTCGCAGATTTGTTTTTATTTTGCTATGAAAGAGATTTCATGTTGAGTCCCAGGCAGATGTTATTGAAGCCTTTAATGACACCTCTCGGTATCTGGATGACATATTGAACATTGAGAACCCTTTTTTTCCAACTATGGTTAATAATATTTATCCTAAAGAACTTCAGCTTAACAAAGCTAATATATCTGATAATAACGCTTCTTTTCTTGATTTAGATCTCTCGATTGAAAATGGTGAAATAATTAGCAAAATCTATGACGAGAGATGATTTTAATTTTGACATTTTTAATTATCCCCACTTGGATCCGGATGTTCCCCGAGCAACTTCTTAAGGGGTGTATGAGTCTCAGCTTTTTCGTTTTTCAAGAGCTTGTACTCGAGTTGAGGACTTTAATATTCATAATCTTTGTATAACTAAAAAGCTACTCAATCAGGGTTACCGTTACCATAAACTTCGTAAAACCTTTGCAAAATGTTATTATCGTAACCCTGATCTTCTTTCCAAATATAAAAGTAATTTAAGGACTCTTCTGCGACAAGGACTGTCACAACCTGACTTCTATGGTGATGTGATTTATAAACTTCGTACGATTCTTGGTCATGATCACTTTCATAATATCTTTGTTAAACTTGTTAAAAAGTTTATCAAAAGAGGTTATGACCCTATCATTTTGCAACGTACTGAATGCTTGGTGGTGGACCCTTTTACAGTTCGCCACTGCTTTCCTCTTTAATTGTACGATGACCGGACAGACTGTGGACCCTAAGATGACGCCTACCTTAAGCCCATTGGGACGGTGGCGTTTGATGTTTGTCTATGATATTTCTTGTCGTGCCCTTAATGGTTTATTCTCTTGTTGCTCTGGCGTCTGCCAAGTCACTGAGTACCTTCATTGTGGCTTTCTAGGCTATTGTTTTTAGCTCAACTATTCAAAGAATAAGAGAGCATATGTAATAACCCCGGGGTCGGCGTCCCACATCAAGGTTTGCGTGTAAGCTGTGTTTACAAGTCTATATCTCTTACATTTCTTATCCTAGCACAACCGAATTTCGCCATGGGCATTATCTTAAGGGCTGCCTAAGCAATTTTGGTTCCTGTAACCTATGGGCTCCCATGGAATCCAAATTATGATAGCCCATAAAATGTGTCCCATTTCACATCAAATTTTGCGTGTAAGCTGTGTTTGCAAGTCTATATCTCTTACAATTCTTACCCTTAGGCACAATCAGATTTGGCCATTAGCTTCCTTATAGCATTATCTTAAGGGCTGCTAAAGTAATTTTGGTTCCTGTAACCCCTGGGCTCCCATGGAACCCAAATTCTGATAGCCCTTAAAATGTGTCTGTTTCATATCAAATTTTGCGTGTAAGCTGTGTTTACAGGTCTATATCTCTTACATTTCTTGTCCTAGCTGAACTAAATTTTGGAATTAGTTTCCTTATAAGTATGTTGTAAAGGGCTGGGTAAGTAATTTTGTCTTCTGCAAATTCTGGGCTCCCATGGAACCCAAATTGTGATGGGCCATAAAATGTGCAATAAAGGCAGATCTAGGTTTGCATGTAAGCATGTATATATCTATAAATTTGGTTTGGGATTTCTTATAGCATTATGCATCTTACTTTACTCATATTGGCATGGTCCCTCCTCACCCCCCAGCCCCCATCCCACCCCCCACTCCCCCCTCCCCTCCACACTTTTTTTTTCTGTGTTGTTTTGGTCGATTCTTACACATGTTGCCCACCTCCCCCTCCCCTCTCCCCCCCTCCCCCACTTGAAACTTTTTTTTTTTTTTTACATATTTCTGTGTTGTTTTAGTCAATTCTTACACATATATGTTGCCCCCTTCCCCACCTCCCCCCCCCTCCCCCGTCTCTCACCCCCCCCCCCCCCACTTGAAACTTTTTTTTTTACATATTTCTGTGTTGCTTTTGTCAATTCTTACACATGTTGCCCCCTCCCCCTCCCCCGCCACCACCCCCCCCCCCCACCACACACTCCACTTGAAACTAGAATATTTTTATTTAATTATTTATTATTTTACATATTTCTGTGTAGTTTTGGTCAATTCTTACACATAGCTTCTTACACACACATATGTTGCTCCCTCTCTCTCCCCCCCCCACCCACTACCCATCCCCTGCCTCTCCCCACACCACCTCACATACACACACACTCTCGAACCCTTTTTTTTTTTTTTTTTACATATTTCTGTGTTGCTTTTGTCAATTCTTACACATGTTGCCCCCTGCCCCTGCCCCCCTCTCCCTCCCCGCCACCCCACCCCCCACCACACACTCGAAAGTAGAATCTTACACATAGCTTCTTACACATATATGTTGCTCCCTCCCCCCCCCCCATCCAGTGCCTCTCCCCCATCCCCCCCACCCACCCTCTCACACATACACATGAAACACATACCCACGCTCGAAATGGAATATTTTTATTTAATGTTTAATGTTTTTTACATATATCTGTGTTGTTTTGGTAAATTCTTACACATAGCTTCTTACACATATATGTCGCCCCCTCCACCCACTCCGCCACCTATAAGTTTATAGGTCAAAAACAGGTACGTAATTTCGTGTCCGGACCGTAACGTCACAACCCCTGCAGGGATTTTTAAATTACTTGGCACAAGTCATCACCATAACAAGACGATGTGTCCCCCGCAAAACCCAGGTCCGTACCTCAAAGGTCAAGGTCACACTTGCAGTTCATAGGTGAAAAACAGGTATGCAATTTCGTGTCCGGACTGTAATGTCACAACCCCTGCAGGGATTTTTAAATAACTTGGCACAAGTGATCACCATAACAAGACGATTTGTCGCGCGCAAAACCCAGGTCTTCAAGGTCAAGGTCACACTTGGAGGTCAAAAGTCAAATTGTGTCCGGTCAATAACTCTGGCATTCATGGACGGATTTTAAAATAACTTGGCACAAGTGCTCACCACAACAAGACGATGTGTCGCGCACAAAATCCAGGTCTGTGGCCCCAAGGTCAAGGTCACATTTAGAGGTCAAAGGTCAAATTGTGTCCGGTCAATAACTTTTGCTTGCCTGGACGGATTTTCAAATAACTTGGCACAAGTGCTTACCACAACCAAATGAGGTGTCGTGCACAAATGCAGGTCCATGTCTCCAAGGTCAAGGTCATACTTAGAGGTCAAAGGACACTTCGTGGGCATTTATCACTTACTGATATTTCTTGTTTATTTTTTTTTACATATTTCTGTGTTGTTTTTGTCAATTCTTACACATAACTATCTTGCCACCCACGACCCCACTCAAAATATTTTTATTTTTATTTTGTTTTACCATATTTCTGTGTTGTTTTGGTCAATTCTTACATAACTTTTTACGCATATATGTTGCACTCCCCACCCCCCGCCTCTCCCACATCCCCTCTCAAAACTCGATTTTTATTTATTTATTTTTTACATAATTGTTGTTTTGGTGAATTCTTACGAAGCTTCTTACACATATATATTGCCCTCACCACCCCCACTCCCCCCACCACCACCTCTCCCCCACCCTCACCCCCATCCCCACTCAAAACTTGATTTATTTTTTATTTTTATTTTTTACGCCCCCAACCCAACCCCACATTGTTTTAGCCTTGTTTTCTGATGGTATATACTAGCTATATTATTTATTATTCTCTGAAAAATCGAATAGTCGAGCTGCGCTGTTCTCCGACAGCTCTTGTTTTTGTATTAAATTTACACGAGCATATTGGTGTTTTACTTATATTGCCTATTGATGCTGCCTCGTTGGTATGGCGGGGATTTCTTTATTTACACTGTCCCGTTTTAATGGGATGACAGTAGGGTAAGTGTGAGGTTTGGTGCACCCTAGAACCGGTTTAAAAAACCCAGTGGCCTTTGTTGCCACTGACCGTTCCAAGGCGGTAGCCCTGTTGTCAACCCTGTTGTATTACCATATGTCGTCTTATAACAGACACTCTCTTACCACGCACTGCAGTCTGGAACACTGACTGCTACTGGTCAGTTTCCTATTTACACTACAATGAATAACATCGTAATTACAGATTATTAGTTAGAATACGTTGTTCGTTCTTAGTTATTTATAGTCCTACATTAACACCGTTAAGACTATAGACATTGACAAACTCGTTGTTGGTGTCACAGAAGTTCAATACTTTGGACACATACTGACGTCCAACGGACTCGAACCTGACCCCTCCAAGGTGTCCGCCATTAACGACATGGATCAGCCGCGAAACCGCGCTGAGCTCGAAACCGTTCTTGGCATGATAAATTATCTGTCAAAATCCGCACCTAGCTTAGCCGAGGTCACAAGCCCCTTACGCTCTTTGTTAGCCAAGAATGTAGAATTTGCATGGGACGAGCCCCAAGCAAACGCCTTTCAAAAAGTCAAGGAAATCCTTACAAGGTCACCAGGACCTGTTCTGTCATATTATGATATGACAAAACCGCTGACATTACAGGTTGACGCTTCCAAATTTGGACTAGGAGCGACCCTCCTACAAGACAATAAGCCGATTGCTTATGCGTCCAAATCCCTGACACAGACAGAGATAAACTATGCGCAAATAGAGATGGAAATGTTTGCAATACGTTTTGGCTGCAAACGCTTTCATCAATATGTTTATGCGCGCAGAGTTGAAGTACAAACGGATCATTTGCCACTCGTTTCTATCATGAAGAAACCGCTATGTGCGGCACCCCCTCGCTTGCAACGCATGATGCTTCAGTTACAACGCTATGACCTAAACCTAAATTACCTTCCAGGTAAGAGCATACCTGTCGCCGACACACTGTCACGTAAGCCACTTGCTGACACGTACCCCGACCTGTCCGAAGGTATGGATTTACATGTGCACACTGTACTGTCCGGTTTACCTGTGAGTGATCGTAAAATAGAGGAAATACAGACTCAAACTGAGCAAGATTCACAATTACATTGCCTCAGTGAAGTTATTCTCCAAGGTTGGCCCCATCTAAGAAAACAATGTCCCGTACAAATCTTAGATTACTGGAATGTCCGTGATCAATTATCAGTTGTTAATGGGTTAATCATGAAAGGGGAAAAGATAGTCATTCCTCAAGCACTCAGGTCAAAACTGCTTGATAAATTACACACTGGTCACATGGGAATTGAGTTATGTCTAAGGAGAGCTCGTGACGTCATGTTTTGGCCACGGATCTCAAAAGACATAACTGAAATGGTATCAAAATGCTCAATCTGCCTTGAGCACCGAAATTCAAACCCCAAGGAACCCCTCATACCACATGAGGTTCCCACTTATCCATGGCAAACTATCGGCACCGATTTGTTTACATGGGACAATAAGGAATTTCTACTGATGGTCGATTATTTTAGTCGCTACATAGAAGTTGTTCAGATTACAAACTTAAAGAGTAGCACTGTAATTCATCACATGAAGTCAGCATTCTCACGCTTAGGCGTGCCAGAACGTATAATCTCGGACAGTGGGCCCTGCTATAGCTCCAAAGAATTTATTGAATTTGCACTCTCATGGGACTTTAATCACATTACGTCCTCTCCAAAATACGCGCAATCAAATGGACTGAGTGAAAAATCTGTGCAAACTGTCAAACGCATATTTACAAAAGCAAAGGCCGATAACAAGGATCCTCTGATCGGATTACTTGACCCCTCAAGATATTGGGTATTCCCCGGCAGAATTACTCATGGGGAGACAATTGCGTTCTGTTTTACCTGTAGTTAAGGAAAGGTTAGTCCCCAGGGTCCCCAACACAGGTCAAATTCGAAAGAATATTATGTCAAAGAAAATGAAAGGGAAACGGTTTTATGACAGGAATGCAAAACCTCTGAGCCCCTTGTCAATTGGAGACACAGTAAGAATTCAACAATCTAACACATTGTGGAAACCTGCTGTCGTAGTTAAAAAGCACAATGAGCGATCCTATTCGGTTATGACAAAAGCTGATAATGCCATTTACCGTAGGAACAGAAGACACCTTCTTAAAACAAAGGAAAATATCTCAGTGTCAAAGTGAAAGTTCACTTCCCGCCAAAGTGCCGCAAAGAGAAAATGCCTTTTCAAATGCCACAAATGCGTTAAAACAAACCACTTTCATAAATAAAAGTACTGATAAGCGCATCTCACGATATGGCAGACACATTAAAAGCAAAGTTATTGTGTCTAACTAAACTCTTCCGGCATACACTGAAACATGGCTTGGCCTCATTAGCCTGTCCTGGCCTGGCCTAAGATAAATTGGTCCCTTGGGGCTAGTTTAGGTCAGGCCAAGGAGTCATGGGTTCAAAACTGGGGTTAATGTTTGCTATTCAACGTCATTTATGTTATTTCTACACGGTCAGTGGCTCACATTAAGGTTAGCACCTCTCTCATGGGACAATGCAGCTGTATGGAGTAGGTTAGGAATTGTACACCTTGTGAGGGTCATTCAAACTTAAACTTTGATATTTATCATGTTGAAACAACGAATTTTTATCTTCATATGATAAAATGCAACCAGTTTTATGATGTAATGGAAACATGTTTTTATTAATGTGAAATTGACATGGAATAATGGAAAAAAATATAATTTCTAAGCAAATAACTTCAAGCGCTTAATGCAACAATCACATGATTATAGCATTTAAAACATATCCCTTGTTGTTGTTGGCATAATTACAGTGCGTTTTATATTTTGAACTTTGAACAAGTTCACTTGCACCAAATGCATATGAAGTTGCAATCCTCTGGAACAATAATCTGGTGTTAATAATTTGGCTCCTTTAAATCCTAAATCTCTTTAAAGAGACATCTCTCTGGCTTAAAGAGACATCTCTCTAGCTTAAAGAGACATCTCTAGCTTAGACATCTCTCTAGCTTAAAGAAACATCTCTCTAGCTTACAGGGACATCTCTCTTGCTTAAAGAGATATCTTTCTATTTCAAAGAGACATCTCTCTAGCTTAAAGGGACATCTCTCTAGCTTAAAGAGACATCTCTCTATAGTGATATCTCTAGTTTAAAGGGACATCTCTCTAGCTTATAGTGATATCTCTAGCTTAAACAGACATCTCTCTAGCTTAAAGAAACATCTCTCTAGCTTAAAGGGACATCTCTCTTGCTTAAAGAGATATCTTTCTATTTCAAAGAGACATCTCTCTAGCTTAAAGGGACATCTCTCTAGCTTAAAGAGACATCTCTCTAGCCTATAGTGATATCTCTAGCTTAAAGAGACATCTCTCTAGCTTATAGTGATATCTCTAGCTTAAAGAGACATCTCTTTAGCTTAAAGAGACATCTCTCTAGCTTAAAGAGACATCTCTCTAGCTTATAGGGATATCTCTAGTTTAAAGGGACATCTCTCTAGTTTAAAGAGACATCTCTCTAGCTTAAAGGGACATCTCTCTAGCTTGAAGAGACATCTTTCTAGTTTAAAGCGACATCTCTCTAGTTTTAAAGAAACATCTCTCTAGCTTATAGTGATATCTCTAGCTTAAACAGACATCTCTCTAGCTTAAAGAAACATCTCACTAGCTTAAAGGGACATCTCTCTTGCTCAAAGAGATATCTTTCTATTTCAAAGAGACATCTCTCTAGCTTAAAGGGACATCTCTCTAGCTTAAAGAGACATCTCTCTAGCCTATAGTGATATCTCTAGCTTAAAGAGACATCTCTCTAGCTTATAGTGATATCTCTAGCTTAAACAGACATCTCTCTAGCTTAAAGAAACATCTCTCTAGCTTAAAGGGACATCTCTCTTGCTTAAAGAGATATCTTTCTATTTCAAAGAGACATCTCTCTAGCTTAAAGGGACATCTCTCTAGCTTAAAGAGACATCTCTCTAGCTTATAGTGATATCTCTAGCTTAAAGAGACATCTCTCTAGCTTATAGTGATATCTCTAGTTTAAAGGGACATCTCTCTAGCTTAAAGAGACATCTCTCTAGTTTAAAGAGACATCTCTCTAGCTTATAGGGATATCTCTAGTTTAAAGGGACATCTCTCTAGCTTAAAGAGACATCTCTCTAGTTTAAAGAGACATCACTTTAGCTTAAAGGGACATATCTCTAGCTTGAAGAGACATCTTTCTAGTTTAAAGCGACATCTCTCTAGTTTAAAGAGACATCTCTCTAGCTTAAAGGGACATCTCTCTAGCTTGAAGAGACATCTTTCTAGTTTAAAGCGACATCTCTCTAGTTTAAAGAGACATCTCTCTAGCTTAAAGAGACATCTCTCTAGTTTAAAGAGACATCTCTCTAGCTTAAAGGGACATCTCTCTAGCTTGAAGAGACATCTTTCTAGTTTAAAGCGACATCTCTCTAGTTTTAAAGAAACATCTCTCTAGCTTAAAGGGACATCTCTCTTGCTTAAAGAGATATCTTTCTATTTCAAAGAGACATCTCTCTAGCTTAAAGAGACATCTCTCTAGTTTAAAGAGACATCTCTCTAGCTTATAGGGATATCTCTAGTTTAAAGGGACATCTCTCTTGCTTAAAGAGATATCTTTCTATTTCAAAGAGACATCTCTCTAGCTTAAAGAGACATCTCTCTAGCTTAAAGGGACATCTCTCTAGCTTGAAGAGACATCTTTCTAGTTTAAAGCGACATCTCTCTAGTTTAAAAGAGACATCTCCCTAGCTTAAAGAGACATCACTTTAGCTTAAAGGGACATCTCTCTAGCTTAAAGAGACATCTCTCTAGTTTAGAGACATCTCTGATGCTTAAAGGGACATCTCTCTAGCTTAAACGGACACCTCTCTAGCTTGAAGATACATTTTTCTAGTTTAAAGAGACATCTCCCAGTTTAAAAAGACATCTCTTTAGCTTAAAAGGATATCTCTCTAGCTTAAGGAGACCTCTCTCCAGCTTAAAGGGACATCTCTTTAGCTTCAAGAGACATCTTTCTAGTTTAAAGAGACACCTCTCTAGTTTAAAGAGACATCTCTCTAGTTTAAAGAGACATCTCTCTAGTTTAAAGAGACATCTTTCTAGCTGAAGGGACATCTCTGTAGCTTAAAGAGACATCTCTCTAGTTTAAAGAGAAATCACTCTAGTTTAAAGAGACAGCTCTCTAGTTTAAAGAGACATCTCTCTAGTTTAAAGTCACATCTTTCTAGCTTAAAAGGACACCTTTGTAGCATAAAGAGACATCTTTCTAATTTACAGAGACATCTCTCTAGCTTAAAGAGACATTTCTCTAACTTAAAGAGACATATCTCTAGAGTTTAAAGAGACATCTCTCTAGCTTAAAGAGACATCTCTCTAGTTTAAAGAGAAATCACTATAGTTTAAAGAGACATCTCTATAGTTTAAATAAACATCTTTCTAGCTTAAAGGGGATGTAGCGACACAGCCAAACAAGCTCTATTATTGAGAGTTCTGAAAAAAATGGAAAAAGTTGAAAGAATTATCAAAATCGGATGATAAATAAAAAAAAATATGACCATTTAAAGATTGTTCTAAAACAAATATGGGAGCCGCCATTTTTAGAACTATGACGTCATAGTTCTTTTAGAACTATGACGTCATAGTTCTATATTATTATATATGGAATATTGATAAATATCATTTAAAACGAAGAAAATCACTGCAAATGAATGCATTTTTTACTGGTCATATAAAGCATTATTGCCAATAAGTATTACATATTTTTCATACAGTTGCTGTCATTTT
Source organism: Cyrtodaria siliqua (assembly GCA_037043455.1). Lineage (NCBI taxonomy): Eukaryota > Metazoa > Mollusca > Bivalvia > Adapedonta > Hiatellidae > Cyrtodaria > Cyrtodaria siliqua. Next base: position 11,731 of record JAWPHD010023549.1, on the reverse strand, counting down.
TTCCCTATAAATCAGTAAATTGTCATAATTATAAATATTCCATATATGGTCGTTTAGAACCGTGATGTCATGCTCTCAAAATGGCCGCTTCCATATCCGTTTCACCTGGAACTTCAAATGATCATATCTTCTTTGTTTATTATCCGATTTTGTTAATAGTAATTGCATGGATACACAAGTACCCTATGTAGATCTATGACTATGTAGATCTATGACTATGTAGATCTATGACTATGTAGATCTATGACTGTAGATCTATGACTATGTAGATCTATGACTATGTAGATCTATGACTATGTAGATCTATGACTATGTAGATTTATGACTATGTAGATCTATGACTATGTAGATCTATGTAGATCTATGACTATGTAGATCTATGACTATGTAGATCTATGACTATGTATATCTATGTAGATCTATGACTATGTAGATCTATGACTATGTAGATCTATGACTATGTAGATCTATGGTAATTGATACAATTAGTGGTTACTGCTAGGCCTTATATTGTCCTATGCATCAATTTGAAAAATGAAAAAAATAAATAAACGGTAAAGCGAAAAAGGGTGGGGAGAGTTTTAGGCTCATGGATGTAGTGTTCTAATGTCAATTAATATGTACTGCTCCCCTATATCTACCGTCGCGAATAGCATTATGGTCCAGTGTAAATGTTGAATGCATGCGCTAGTCTTAATTATTGAGTCAGCGATTGTTGTGGTTTTAAAGTCTAAACAATATTTCTGGTGTTCAGTTAACCATCCCTTATGCACCCCTGGTATCCGGATAAAACCACGTCGGATCGATACGACGAACACCTGCCAGAGGAATTATTTGCTAGTTGAGTTTAAAAAGTCTTTGTTTTGGACATGTAAACGTATTTTCCATTCGTTTTTAGCACTATTCTTAGAACCCCCATCCACCCCCACCACACCCCAAATTCATGTTCATTTTATCATTTTTTGTTAAAGGCCTTCTTCATGACCCCTGCATTGTTTCAGGTGCCATCTCGCTCAAATCACTAGAACAGTGGCAGAAAAACAATAAACATGTCTACAGAATTTGCAGCAACTCTGCAGTTCTGCAGGTGAAAAGGTTCTATGCCCATTCTCCATATTTTATCTCGATGTAAATGGAGGATGAGCCTGGCATGTTCATTCCTGTTAGGCGCCATATAACCTTTCATGTGTTGGTGCGCCTTAAAACCCCAATTCAATTCAATTGGCAGTAATTGTATAGTTCAACAATTAAATAAGAAATCATTTGGCGTTCAGTAAGTGATGCAATCGGTATTGAAACATCATTTCAGTCGTACCGCAGCACTGTATCTCGATAGTTCGAGTCTGATTTCTTCCGAGAACGATGTTGATCAGCATGTTTTTGTGTTTAACTAGCAAGACAAATGTATAACAAAAAGGCATTTGAAAGTTTAAGTCACGTAGAGCTTGTTTAAATAGCAAACCAGGGGGAAATGGGAATAATGGATACGACTTACGACGGGTTATGATACGACCACACTCGGAGTACAAAGCACAAATGATACGACAAACTCGGAGTATAATATTCACGTATTTAAGCTCTTATATGAAATGAAAAGTATTTGATAGCATGTTTAGCCAGAGTTTTTGAGATGACGAGTTGTCCGTCGTCTGACCATCCGTTCGCCGGTCGTTAATTTTCGCCTTGTTACATGATAGAGACTTCGTATTTAATCCTATCTTTAACAAACTGTGTCAGTGTATATATCTCAATGAAAGCTCGAAGCAGTTCGAAAACCAGTCAGTTGGTGCGCCTTAAAACCCCAATTCAATTCAATATTAATAAAAGCTCGACCACGTTCGAAAACCAGCTATATCGGACCAGTAACAGCAGACTTATGTCTCCTTAAATTATGCAAAAATGTCTCATTCAGCCTTGTGAACACTCTAACATCTTCATTTTGTATTTGATCTTTACTAATCTTTGCCAGTGCCTTTATATCAATGAAAACTCGGTCAAGTTCAAAAACTAGCCGGATCAAATTAGAAACACCAGAGTTATGGCCCTTGTTTTGCTGAAAAATATCATATTAAGCCTTGTGAACACTAACTCCTTTATGTTGTATTTGATCTTCACGAAACTTGGCCAGAGTGTTGATATCAATGAAAGCTCAAATGAGTTTGAAAACCAGCCAGATCCTACCAATAACACCAGAGTTATGGCCCTTTTTCAACATTTGGTAATGTACATTGGAAACCCTAGAGGTCATGGGTTCAAATCTCACTGGACCAGGAGGCATACATATATGTTATTTTTTTATTTATGTGTTCTCTTAAGAAACCTTGGCTCGCGGGTTTGCATTTGCATACCTAATAATTCAAGCATAGCTGTGTGAGCATTTCAAATGAAACTGAAGCGCATTAATTATGAGGGTTTTCCCTGGTATGTTATTTTTTGCGTCATTATCAAAATTACTGTCGTCTAAGTTACATGCATATTACCATCGTAGCGCTTCCGTGGCAGTGATGACAATGCAGTGCATTTGAAACTGGTCCCTCACCGCTGCAGGTTCGAATTTCACTGGGAGCTTGACTTGTACATTAAGTCAGGAAATGAGGAGTCTTGCGGATGGCTGTAGGTACGTAGTTCTAGTACTACATAGCCCAGGACACAATTCAACCAACCGACCGACCGATCAACCAACCAACCATCTGGCACAGAAATCAGAAACATATACAGTGACCTATAGCAACACAACCTTTAGCATTGAATTTGCAATTAGTGCACGTGCACCTCATCAACAGAGTACAAGAAAGGTTTTACGCAAGCTTATAAAAGCTGCCGATAAGTAAATAAACATGAATGTTGGCCTGTGAACTGTGTAGGAAATCAAACAATTGCTTTTGCTGTACTTTGAAATAATTATTGAAATTATGTTATCAAGCTGAAATAAGTGTTGTTATTTTAAACACAGACATATTAATATTTGTTATTAGGTCTGTGTTTTAAATTATCAAAAGCAATAACTACACAATGAATGCATCAATATTGTTTATTTTGAAACCTGGCCAAGGTCAAATGAAAATCGATACAAATTAGAAATCCTTTTTTTTAAAGTGACTGGACAAGGTGAAACCTTTTTATTTATTAATTAAAAGGGGCCTTAATTTTAACAAAATGCAAAGCTTTATGTAATGTGACTCTTTGTTGTGGTCTTACACTTCAGTAGACTGATCTAGGAAAACGTCATTTCAGCAAGTAAAACGGTAACCTTTTAATTTATAATTGATCAGTTCCCTGTCACATTAGTGTACTATGCTCCGTTAACAAACGCATTAAACTCGAGAAGAAATATGGCTCAGGCCATTAGAGCCAAATGGCTCCAATTTCTCCAATTTGGCTCCAACTTTTTCATTTGGCGCAAGTGGTGGCGCATGAAAACGAGAGGCCCAAGAGGGCCTGTAGATGCTCTACTTGCTAATATGGCTCTTATAACATTGACCAATGAAGCGAGTGACTATCGTCTTAAAGAGGCAAAATATAGCATTTTTAAATCAAGAGCCATAACTTTGCCATTACTGGTCTGATCTGGCTTGTTTTCCAAGTTGTCCAGTAGAGATAATAAAAATAAAAAAATAAAACAAAAAAAGAAAAATAAAAAAAATAAAAAAAAATATAAAAATAATAAAAGAAAATAAACAAGAGGCCCAAGAGGGCCTGTGGACGCTCTACTGGCTAACATGGCTCTTATAACATCAATGAAGCGAGTGACTGCCATTTACGTTTTTTTGAAAGTTTCGGGCAAAAAACAGCTTTTTAACTAAATCAAGGGCCATAATTAAAAATCTGGTAAAGTTTGGTAAAGATCAGATGAAAAATGAAGGCTATACCGTATTGAGGCAAAATATAGCATTTTTAACTAAATCAAGAGCCACAACTCCTCTGTTACTGGTCCGACTGGAGCTAAAAAAAAAATATATAGATACATATAAAAAGGAATAATTTCCAAAAAAAAGAAAAAAAAATATGAAAAAAAAAAAAGAAATAATTTAAAAAAATAAAAAAAAATAAAAAATTTAAAAAAATAAAAAAAATTTATTAAAATAAAATTTGAAATAATATAAAAAAGACAGTCGTAAAAGCTGGTAAAGTTTGGCAAAGATCAGATGCAAATGAAGGCCCTTCGTACGACGAGCAAATTATAGCATTTTTAACAAAATAAAGGGCCATAACTCCGCTGTTACTGGGCCGATCTGGTTGTTTTTCGAACCTGATCAAGCTTTCATAGACATTAACAATCTGATGAAGTTTGGTAAAGGTCGGATGAAAAATGAAGGCCTTATCCACTTAACGAGACAAAATATATCATTTTGAAGTAAATCAAGGGCCATAACTCCGATGTAACTAGTCCGATATGGGCTGGTGTGCAAACCTTGGTCGAGCTTTCATTGATATTAACAATCTGTCAAGTTTGGTAAAGATCGGATGAACAATAAAGCCCCCTATCGTCTTAACTAGGCAAAATATAGCATTTTAAACTAAATCAAGGGCCATAACTTCGCTGTTAATGGTCCGATATGGCTGTTTTTCAAACTTGTTCGAGCTTTCAACGACATTAACAATCTGATAAAGATTGGTAAAGATCGGATGAACAACGAAGCCCCTATCGTCTTAACGATGCAAAAAATAGCATTTTTAACTAAATCAAGGGCTACAACTCCGCTGTTACTAGTCCGATATGGCTGTTTTTCGAACTTGTCCGAGCTTTCATTGATATTAACAATGGTGGGTAAAGTTTGGTAAAGATAGGATGAAAAACAAAGGCCCCTATTGTCTTAACGAGGCAAAATATAGCAATATAGCATTTTTAACTAAATCAAGGACCATAACTCCGTTGTTACTGGTTCGATCTGGCTGGTTTTCGAAACTTGTCCGAGCTTTCATTGATATTAACGATGTGGTAAAGTTTGGTAAAGATAGGATGAAAAAAAGAAGGCCCTATCGTCTTAACGAGGCAAAATTTAGCAATATAGCATTTTTAACTAAATCAAGGGCCATAACTCTGCTGTTACTTGTCCGATCTGGCTGGTTTTCGAACTCATCCGAGCTTTCATTGATATTAACAAACCTGTTAAAGTTTGGTAAAGATCGGATGAAAAATGAAGGCCCTATCGTCCTTAACGAGACAAAAGTTAACAACGGACGGACGACGGGACGGACGACGGACAGACGACGGACGGACGGACGACGGACAACTCGGCATCCCATAAGCTCTGCTGGCCTTCGGCCAGTAGAGCTAAAAATTAAAAAAAATCTGGTAAAGTTTGGTAAAGATCAGAAGAAAAAATGAAAGGCCCTGTTGCCTTAACAAGGCAAAAATATAGCATATTTAACGAAATCAAGGGCCATAACTCCGCTGTTACTGGTCTGATTTGGCTTGTTTTCGAACTTGTCCGAGCTTTTATTGACACGAACAATCTGGTAAAGTTTGGTAAAGATCGGATAAAAAAATGAACGTCCTATCATCTTAACGAGGCAAAATATAACATTTTTAACTAAATCAAGGGCCATAACTCCGCTGTTACTGGTCCGATTTGGCTGGGTTTTAAACTTGTTCTGAGGTTTTATTGACACGAACAATCTGGTTAATGTTTGGTAAAGATCAGATGAAAAATGAAGGCCCTATCATCTTAACGAGGCAAAATATAGCATTTTTTAACTAAAATCCAGGGCCATAAACTCCGCTGTTACTGGTCGGATCTAGTTGATTTTCATTGATTACTAACAATCTGATAAAGTTTGGTAAAGATCGGATGAAAAATGGAGGCCCTATCGTCTTAGCGAGGCAAAATATAGCATTTTAACAACATCAAGGGCCATAACTCCGTTTTAACTGGTCCGATCTGGCTGGTTTTCGAACTTTTTCCGAGCTTTCATTGATAGTAACAATCTGGTAAAGTTTGGTAAAGATGAGGTGAAAGATTAAGGCCCTATCGTCTTAAACGAGGCAAAATAAAGCATTTTTAACTCAATCAAGGGCCATAACTCCGCCGATACTGGTCCGATCTAGCTGTTTTTCAAATTTGCCTAAGCTTGTCATTGATAGTAACAATCTGGTAAAGTTTGGTTAAAGATCGAGTGGAAAGATGAAGGCCCTATCGTCCTTAACGAGGCAAAATTTAGCACAAGGGCCATAATTTTGCCGATACTGGTCCGAGCTTTCATTGATATTAACAACCTGTTAACGTTTGGTAAAGATTGGATACAAATTGAAGGCCCTATCGTCTTAACGAGAAAAGTTAACGGACGGGCGGGCGACGGACGACTCGTCATCCCATAAGCTCTGCTGGTCTTCGACCAGTAGAGCTCAAAATTGGCCAGATGAGGCCCGTGTTAACGTTGCAAAATATGTTTATACCAGTCAAATGTTTTAGGACTAGTTTCATAGGAATTGAAGTTTGTAATTGTATGCTTATCATCAGCTGCATGATTCACAGTCTGAAGGCGAAACCCATACAACCTAGTAGTAACTCGCATACAGCTACAAGCCGTAATGTGCAAAACTTGTTGTTATGGTGTATTGTAATGTGCATAATGTGTTTTAATGTGCAAAACGTGTTGTTATTTTCGTTACATTATTTACATATTTCCTTTTTAAAGTGATGAATTTCGATGCATATGTCCACAATTAAAAAAGAATGTAAAAGGGGTGCGAAAGAATTGGAAAATGAATGTTAGATAAAACATACTAGACTCGTTAAATTGACACGCAAATGGAAGACCTCCTCCCCAACCCCACAACGGGAAGGTGATACACCCTACCACACCTACATCTACATAGAAAAAGGGGTACGAAATAATTTAAAAACAAAAGTTACACAAAATACACTGAAAAATCGTCAAATTGCAGCATTTTAGTCAATGTTTTTATTCAAAATGTATACGGGGGTATGGGTGGGGGAGTGACCTGCCAATACCATCCCACCCACTTCACCTCAATTAACACCCCTCCCCCTTTCAAAAATCTGGCTAAGAACTAGCGGATCCAGGGTGGTGCGCCCCTAAAAATTCCGGATCATACATGTATGTCCATGTTACTGTAGATAAAATATCAAACAATTTCGATGCACGTCCTCAGTATAAAAAACATTCACGCTCGCTTCGCTCGCTCGACGCATAATGGCTAATGAGTGGTTTAATTAACACATTGTTAAATCCTTTTATTTGAAAATGGACTTTTTTACCCTATCAATGCACTACCGCATCCGTTTTATGAGGCTAGAAACGGACCGAAAATTGACCAAAATATTACGCCGCCCCCTAAGCTGAAATCCTGGATCCGCCCCTGCTAAGGGCCTGTTCAAAAAGTCATATAACATTATATGTTTGCAACAAGTTTCACAACAATCATTACATGTATCTAATGATCGATTTGAATTGTTTTTTAAAGGGTCGTCAACACACCAGTTTATTTAGCCACCCACAGAGGGGACGGAATATATATGAATCCTGGAATCTCGCCATATTCCTACCATGGAATACATTCCTATAGTTGTTTAACGTGCTAGAGGAAAACACGTAATTTAAGTATACATAGTTTTTATGTGTTGGTTAGCAACACTTAGTGTCATCTTTTATTTTTGGATTTCTGCAAAAGAACTACCAAGTTACCTTTTTTGCTGTCAAAATAATATGTAACACACATTCCCGCTTTTCCCAACTATTCAGTACTCGCAACAACCGTTGACTGTACATACGACTTTTGACTACTGTAAGAAAATAGCTTTTTTACGCAGTGTAAGCATTTCGAAACTGCTACACGCATATACATAATTATTAATATGCTCGAGGCGACACAGGTATTGCGTAGGACTATTTCGGAATTGCCCAAGGGGTGAAATATACCAAGTGTCCCTGCGCAATTCGGGAATGCATTGGATAGTAGGAATCCGCGCCGAGATTTGAAAAGGAGGATATGAATTCTTAATTCCATATGCATATTTGCTTTACCCATCCTTGATGAACACATAAAATACATCCTAGTAGCTATCAATACATGGGGTGGGGCGGGCCTCCGCCCACCGGCTCCTAGGCCTATGGAATATGACAATAATGCTGAAATCCTATAATAATCACCATTGTTCGTTTTATCCGTACTCCGACTTCGTCCGTATCACCATTTTTTCTTTTATCCGCCGTCAACCGTACGCTTAAATTGTGACACCACACATAGATCACGAAATACTTAATTCATGCTCGGGTTTTTTAAAGCATGCAAACTATGTTGTTATCTAGAGGAAGGATGGGTGTCTGTAAATTCGTTAAAAACGCTAATAAACAAAGAAGGAAACAGTTTTCTGCAATTTAGAAGGACGTTATCAACAGACTTTCGCATTAAAAAGCTGTTATTATAACTAATAATATACCAAACTCCATACATTTATTTTTTAAGAGTGTAAATATTAACAAACAAATATCGCTCAAAAGTCCGATTACGTGTCCACAAACATTACTTTTTAGACACATCTAGCAAATATTTTCACTGGCGGGAGATCCGCGTTCGTCGTATCGATCCGACATGGTTTGATCCGGATACCGGGGGTGCCGGGAAGTTTGAAACCAGTCATGTCTGACTCTCACCCACCCCATCCCTCCTTCCACCACACATCCCGACCGCATTTCAAACCTGTTATAAGAGATATTGTTAGCTAGTATAGCGCCTTATTCTTTCTTTTTATTTTATTTCTTTCTTCTATCTATTTCTCTTTCTTGTTTGCATAGATCTATGTTGTTTGTCGTTTGTTGGTGTTTTAAACATTTGTTGTATGTTGTTGGTGTTGTTGTTGTTTTTGTTTGACAAAATCCCCTTAGTACCTGTAGGTGGAGTGTTAACATTCTGGAGAGCCTGAGGGGAACATTTCTTGGCAGGGCTTTATATGAATACACAATTTGTATGATATTAAAGGAATGGAATACTGCACTTGAGCAGTAAATACTGCAACTGTGCAGCAAACAAAAGAGTTATTTCATATTGTCAAATATAGTTTTATATTCACTACCGGCATTACGTTTTTAATGTAAAAAAAAAAGCAACTTAATTTCAAAAACACTTTAAATTTATATCTTTTCTAACTTAGAAAATGAGCTACAGTTTTTGAAAATGGGTCAAGTATTTTAGGAAATGCTGTCGTTTACAATACTGTAGTGTACAGTAAAGCATGTCAGTTTGCCGGGTCAATATTTTTCGAAACACATTTCCCCCCCCATAAAGTTGGTATGAAAGTTATAGTAGGCTTTATTGAATTTTAAAAGTTATAGTGAGTTAGAAAAAAAAGAAGAGAAGAAGCTTCCAAGGGCGGATCCAGGGGTGGGCCGAAGCCTGTGTGAGCCCACACCCCGCCCCATAAAACCTGCAACAACAAAACAAAAAACATGTTGTTTTTTTGAAGAAGAAACAGGGGTTATTTTGCCCTTTTTTATTGGGGAATTTGTTTACGCCCCCATCCCTCCCTCAAAATAAAGGCCTACTTGCAAGTTACGCGCCACCTAACATGAAATCCTGGATCCGTCCATGACTTCACAATACTTAACCTATGTAGTCGCCATCAATTATGATTGACCAGTGTCAGAATAATGTTACTGGGGGCATCATGTCTACTACGGCGTGGTTTTCCAGTGTGGCAGCACTATAATGAAACCATTGAGTTCGCTGCTTCAAGTAGACATATCATCACATCCATGGATATACAGGTACATCACACAACAACACATAGATAAAAGTCCAGACATTGTGATATCGTCGGGTAGAACACCTGTCGTAGGTGGAGGGACTATACTCCTTAGAAATACACACACACACACACACACACACAAGGTTATCGTTAGTTTGTTTTAGAATAATGTATGATTCTTTTACATTAAGTAAAATCCCGTGTTTATATAATGAACCAGTACAAATGCAGGATCGTAGCTGCTGAAGCACATCGGTAGACATTTGGGCAGGTAACAAAAGTTGAATAGGTACCTTGAATGAAATCTCAAATAAAAACCATGACTTTTCAAATAATTAAAGGTCTTATCCCCGTCCAATCTCATTAAAATCAGACCCTTTATCAAGCTACGATACTCTACACTACTAAGGCGGAGAGTATCAAAGCGTAATAAGGATTTGATTTTAATGAGATTGATGTCGAACGTCTTCTTAATGATCTTGGATTCAGTTTTTTATGGAATAACGAAAATATTACAAAGCTACAACTAACTCATATCATAGAAAGGCTCTATGATCAATATTTGCAGGAATGGTTTGCCACCTTAACTTCTTCCCCCAAACTATCTACTTATAAATATATTAAAACAAACTTTGGATGTGAAAAATATATTAATTGTGTCCAAAATAATAAGCACATGATAGCACTAACTAGATTAAGATGTTCAGCTCATAAATTGGCTATTGAAGGGGGGTAGATTTAGAAATATAGAGAGGGATCAAAGAAAGTGTACTTTTTGCAATATAAATGTTGTTGAAGATGAATATCACTTTAGTTTGTCCGTGTTATAGAGAAATAAGAATATAATGTTTACCTAGATACTACTGTAGCTGGCCTAGTTTACAAAAGTTTAAATCGTTGTTATCTACGGATAATTCTAAATTATTGAATAGGCTAGCCAAATATATTAGTCTTGCGAATACCAAACGTGAGAGCTTAATTGCAACCGAATAAATATATACTTTTAAAAATAATGCGCAGGTGCAGTTTTTGTAAGTGTTTTATTATTATTATTATTATTATTATTATATTGTATTGTATAACTGTTCTAATAATGTAGTGACCAACAACCCAACACTGTTTTCATAATGCCTTATGTTTACAATGCAAATATGTGTTATGATATTGGTATTCGTGAAGCTCGTGCAATCACACTGTAGATTATCTATATAGGTCATAGGTGGATCATGTACTATACATACTATTTAATAGTGTTTCGAGCCATACCAGTGGTGTGAACAACTTGTATGCTATAATTACTTTCAATAATATATACGTGTTTATCCTTAAATTTGTTTACTCATACCTAAATATTTCTCCAGAGCATGTTTTAATATGTGTATGTATTTGTATTTAGTATGTCTTGTATGTATTACCGCCTCAATGCTGATGGCGATGGACATTGTAAAATGTTTATGCTTTAATAAAAATTGAAAAAATTGAATTGATTGATCTCCTTTACAATACATTTATAGTAACAGTGACACTAGTTACTGCAATCACAGGTGATTTAAAACAAATTAAATGGGGGCGCTTTTGCTCTGTTCTTGATAATTAATGCGTCTACCTTCCCTCGCCCTTTGAACCAATTTGAGTCGTGTTGTACGCTTAACTTGCATTTCACACATAGTGTACACATGACTGAAATAATAACACAGCACGTGGAAATCACCTAGTGTGACGCATTTCTTAAGTGACACGGTGTACAACCCTAACCGTCGCATTATTTTTATTTAGTTGGTTTGGATGGGTGTTAAACCATATTTTCCAGCACATGTTAGGCTATATGACGGTTAACTTTTAGTGATGGAGACAGACCACTCACTTATTGTTGGGTAGAATCAGTACTGCATACCTCCCGCCATCCGGAAGAATCGACATTTTCTCAATTTACAAATCGAGCTCCAGTGGGATTCAAACACGCAACAAGGAGATGCGAAACTGTTTCAAACGCACCGTCTTTATCCTCTCGACCAAGGATG
>JAWPHD010023548.1:0-21833 GCA_037043455.1 Cyrtodaria siliqua | reverse complement strand
AATGAGTATTTGATTAATATTAGTCCGCTGGAAATATTTTCACAATATATTGATACGTTTGTTTTAAGAAGTTTCTTCCTTTCTTTTTTCTTTCTTTCTTTCTTTCTTTCTTTCTTTCTTTCTTTCTTTCTTTGAATAGTGTTTTATGTCAATTTTAGCACACGTTAGGCCATATATATTAAAGAAATACGATCAATTTGAAACATGCATGACCATATAATGAAGGTAAAGAGACAAACTTCGCTTAGCCATACCAAAGGAAAACAATAGCAATGAAGATTTATTTGTTACGAAGCTTTCTTCATTATTTATCCCACTGTTAATAATATAGTTCCTTTCATTTGTGCGAAGAAGGCCTTTAGCCACTACAGTTTTACACAGTATACAGGTTAGCTTTGCTAATTTAAACATTAATTAAATCAATTATTTGCAAACAAACGTTCATTTCGTTTATTAAAAGATTTGTAAACAAAAATAGCCATGTTTCTAATTTCTTTTTGATATTCTGAGTTAATTAACAAAATGAGTTTCTGCATATTTGGCCTATACCAATATTATTTTTGATATTTTTTTTTCTAAACTCCGAATGTATAGGGCATTCTAACATAAAATGAAATTCGCTTCTAGGAATATTACAAAATATATATATTCTCTCATTTACTGGAATTCTATTAACTGGAATTCTATTAGGTTTGAGAACCCGAACGCTAAAGATACAAAAAAAAAAGTAAATCGAACAGGAAAAGTAGCATTAAAGGACCACAGTCAACCAGAAACTCACACAGAACAAAGAACAACTTTAAAGATGAACAAAAGGCCAAATAAGACATCACAAACACAAAAGGGACGGCCAGTGGCAAAAAAGGCATCTTGGGGGTTAAACCAGGTTCTAGGGTGCACCAAACCTCTCACTTACCCTACCGTGATCCCAATAAAACGGGACAGTGTAAATTAAAAATCCCCGCCATGAACTATTCTCTAACCAACAGGGCAGCATTAATAGGCAATATAAGTAAAACACAAAAGATGCTCGTGTATATATACATAACAAAAACAATAGCCTATAAAGCCACAATGAAGGTACTCGATGATTTGGCAGAAGCCGGAGCAACAAGAGAACAAACCATTGAGGGCACGACAAAACAAGATTGCCGACAAACATCAACGTCACCTTCCTTTTGGTCTTTAGGTAGACGTCATCGTAGGGTCCACAGCCTGTCCGGTCATCGCACAATTAAAGAGGAAAGCATAGTGGCGAACTGTAAATGGGTCCACCACCAAGCATGCAGTGCATTGCAAAATGATAGGGTCATAACCTCTTTTGATAAGCCTTTTAACAAGTTTAACAAAGATAGTATGAAAGCGAGTATGACAAAGTATCCATGCTCGCCTACGTACTAAGTGTAGCTCTCTAAACCATCATCTGTTTTTGAAAAACATAGTTGACTCGCCATTATGTACGTGTGGAAGTATAGAAAACAATCAACACTTCTTCTTATTTTGTCCGGGTTACAACCATATACGCGCTGATCTGTTAAACTCAATTTCACCGCTATGCACAGTATCGCTAAACAATATACTATTTGGATTACCAACGCTGTCTTATGAAATAAATGCATCAATCGTTGAAGCTGTCCATAAGTATATCTTAGCAAGCAAAAGATTCTAATTTACATTTAGGGAGTATTTAAGTGAGACTGGATTCATTGTCAAACTCTATGTGTGGCCCAGTCAATCCTCGCAACATGAGGGGTAGTGTCCAGTGTGTCCAATTGTCCAAACCATATTTTTACTTATATACAATTAACTCACAAATTATTCTCTCTTTCTCTAACATATTTATAATTAGATTATTCAAATGTCAAGTGTTTTTTTTCTGTCTTCTTTCTTTTTTTTTCTATATATATAATCATCTATAGCTTTTTGTTGCATTGAAAACATATTTAAGTTATCCGCTATGTAAATTGATATGAATGTAAATCATTGTCCTATTGGAGAGGATCTCTATAAGCATTTTGCTTTCGTTCCAATCCATTTACCTATTGTATGTAACAATTGTATAATGCGTTATCTTTTAAATAAAATATGTTTAAACCAAGTGTGTAAATCACGTCACCATAGAAGCCATGTTGTGATAGTCCTTGTCGCAGAAGAGTTCTTAAATTACTTTTATATTTGGAAATAAGATCAGAGTTACGATAATAAAATTTTGCAAAGGTTTTACGAAGATTATGGTAACGGTAGCCCTGAGGGTATATAAACGTCTTTAACCAGCCAGGCTAAACCCCAAAACTGGAGTGTCGAATTAAGAGTTACCAACTCATAATTCATTTTGCGCATATTTAATCGCGGTTATTTTAAGAACCCATGAAAAAATCTACACCTTTAACGGAACATATACATTAGTATATGGCCTGAACACCTGGATGGAGTTTTGATAAACAAGTGTGTAGTGCATTTTTGCCGATATTTGGCGGGTTAGTTACATACGTTTTTTTGAAGATGAGTATAATGCACGGTTCTGCTGACTTGGGTGAGTGTTCTTGCCGATTTGTCAAGTAACGCAGGAGCGAAAGGATCAGAGCCTCCAAAATTAAATAGGATCAAAAGACTGATTGTGGTGATTCGCCAAATTGGTGTTAAAATAAAAAAATATATCAATTATTTAATTAAATCCTTATTTATTGTATCAATTCCTTATATACGTGTATTGCATTGCTTTAATTTTCCTAATCCATGAAAATAAAACAACAAGTAGTTAGCAAAATTTTTCTCTACCAAGACCAGTTCGACCAAGATTAGTACGGAAACCTTACATAAGCTACAAACTCCCAGTCGTTTGTCAGTTTACTTTGATACAAATTGATTTCAAAGCCGGGTACCGTTTACATGTTGGTGGAAATGGGATTTTTTTACAGCTTATTCAAGGTTTAATAAAAACCTTTTAATCCATGCGGTACGGTGGGCATTGTCAATTTACCAAATGTTTAGTAAATCTTAATAAAAATCCACTTACCAGCTCTTTCGTGTATGTAAACGGATCCGTTTTAGCGCGTGCGCGTGACGTAGGTTGCTACCCTTGTTATTACCCACTGTTGTTACTGTTGCAAGTGTCCATCAGGTGAGCGATTCAGGGCCCTCTTGTTTTATTTTATTACCAAACATGGATGGGCCTGTTACACAAACAGTAGGTATACAAGTCGAACAGGAAATGCAGCATTCACAGAACACAGTCAACCAAAACACACATCCATTACAAGTATACTGGCAACAATAGTTAAGGGAACACCCTGCACATTCGGATTGATATGGCCATGGGCGGCTCTGTTATAATTCGGATAGACAGCAAACCTAATCAAATTTTGTCCAGTGCACTTGCAGATCATGCTGTTCAGGATGGAATTGAATTGAATGTTGCTTAACGGCTCATCAACACAATATAGGTTATTTAGAGCCGCCCCAGAGAAAGTGGGCGGATACATAGGACTCCGGGAACCGTGCCCTACTCTTATTATCGAATAGATTACCATGGTTCTTTAACGTGCTCGGAGGATAGACAGATACACGGAACTGCCCGGTTTACGTCTTCATCCGACGGACGAGGCTAAGGGAAAGTGTCTTGCCCAAGAACACACCTACGAAACTCAGTGGCACCACGGAGGACTGAACCCAGGGCCTCCGGTTACAAATCCGCCGCGCTACCGACTGCGCCACGCCAGCCCCTGTTCATGATGGCACATCCTGGTTACTTGCACGTGCCTCTCAATGGTACAGCCATATGACAAACTGATGGTGTGACACGTTCGAAAATGGTCGCGAGGGTGTACATGAGCGAAAATGAAAAATTGCGTGCTATAGGCATGTTTGAGGCTGGCCAATCTCAAAATGCCATTGCTAGACACTTTGGAAAATCAAAAAGTGTCATTTTTAGCCTGTTTATCCGATATCAACAAACGGCCGGGGTCAAGATTAGAGGTGGTAGGGGAAGACCACGAAAGACAACCCCCTGCAGGACCGTTACATCCGAACCACCGCTTTGCGCAATAGGTTTATTTCTGCACCAGAATTAAGGGTTAACTTCAGAGCTGCCACGGGTCTCCAATTGTCGAAGTCAACCATGCGAAACGGACTGAAAAGTGCGGGATTTAAATTCGCGGCGTCCTTTCACTAGAGCGCACACGCGTCTCAGGAACCAGTGGGCACACCAATTCAGAGGTCTTCAGCTGCGTCATTGGAGAATCGCTGTTCTGTGTACGCTTCACAGATAGGAGATTGCGTGTTTGGAGACGCGTGGTGAGCGTTACCATCCTGTGGCAGTCCGAGAGCACGATAGGTAGGGAGGTGGCATCATCATGGTCTGGGCAGGCATAACCTACGACAACAGAACGGATTTGGTCCAAGGAAACATGACAGGTCAACGTTATGTGGATGAAATTTTACGCCCGACGGTCATTCCCTTTGCTCAGCGGGTAGGGCGGAACTTTGAGTACTAGGATGATAACACACGTCCTCACAGGGCTCGCGTTGCTTTCGACTTTCTGGTGCAGCAAGGTGTGGCAACGTTGCCCTGGCCCGCTAAGTCTCGAGACATGTCCCCTATCGAACATCTTTGGGATGTTTTGGGGCGCAGAATTCGCAACAGACGGCCCAGGATGGACAATTTGCAACAGCTGGGGCAAGGCTTGCAAGACGAATGGCGGCGAATTCCAAGGGAGACAATCCGCCGTTTGATATCAAGTATGCCAGGGAGATTGTCGTGCATGCATGGATGCACATAGTGCGTGGACCAGATCGGACTTGTCTTCCCGCAACTCCATTTGTATCTATATTATGCGATATGAGTAAATTTGGAGTTCCCTTAAATATTGTTCCCAGTATATTTGACACAACACAGATAAAGGAATTGATAACAGGGATACCACATCGGAGCGGCCAGTGCCATGCTATATCCTAACAAACTAGGCGTCACAAGTAAAACACTTAAATTAGTAAATAATTCAGAATGGTAATTCTCATACGTGTCAATTATTCAGAAACGCTTATTTAACAGAGGACGTAACCAACTGTGGTATGAAAAATAAGCATACAAATTATACATTTTACATCTGTATATTTATTTTAAATCAATTTGCAGTGATTTTCTTTGCTTTAAAATGTATTTTGTCACTATGCCATATACACGGGTACTAAACATTGACTCTAGCACATTTTGGAGATGAAAACGAGAGTCAATGACAATTCCGATGTAGTGACAAGGATTAAAATGACAAAATAAAGGTGAGTTCAGCTCGTCGTTTTTCATAATATCATTAGTCCAACGATTTATTTCAAAAATCGGGGAATGCTATTCCAATGATATGTGTTCAAAGTATGTCTAAATTGCAAAATTGTTACAAATTATTGTTTAATTCCACGCCTAGGTATTTTATAAGATTGGAAGGTGTGTGTGTTTTCTTCGACAGATCGCAATTTTTCGGTGCATATTCTTATTTATTTATGAAAGTCAGCTGTTGTTTTAGTGAAGATGGAAAGCCATTCATGTAATCATTACTCGGTACTAAACTGATTTATCAGAAAACAGAGAACAACGGATTTATCGCCAATTTTCGGCAAAAGGTAGAGTCCATGAGCTGGAGCTAGGGTCGATGACGCGGAGGTTGCGTCGATGCTAGGATCATAGTTTTTTTAAAATTACAATTCCCGATACCGTATTAAATGCCAAGGTACCATGCGACTGATCTCGTCGCCTGGATAAAATTAGAATACGTTTTATATCAGCCTGCTTTACCTGATTTCCGCAACACAATGTCGTTTGCGGTTTAGGGAAAGGATTGAGCAATAGTATTCTACTTGACTAACATGATGTTTAAACATATTACAATTAATCATTTAACTACTAAGAAAAGTATCGATGTTTTAGAACAATATTATTTGCCGCTACGAATAACTATGAGTTTAATTGGTCATAACATATATTATCCGACACCAAAAATGTCCCCATTTACGCTTGCTCGTCTAACGACGCGACTTGTCAAAGTTTCGATCATCACTACCGTTCGTTTGCCAATTTTGTCAATTAGGTAAAAACAATATTGCCCGGCCACTGACTTAAATGCGGTTTTGCTATTATTGCTTATTGTCAAAGTTTCGATCATCACTACCGTTCGTTTGCCAATTTTGTCAATTAGGTAAAAACAATATTGCCCGGCCACTGACTTAAATGCGGTTTTGCTATTATTGCTTATTGCCCCCCCCCCCCCCCCCCCCCCCCCCCCCCCCCCTGTAGCATATACTAAAATAACAAAACGTAAGCTAGTTGTACCCCAACCTCAACCCCACCCCCAACCCCAACCCCCGGTAAGAATATTTAAATTAATATTAATATTAAGAAACAGAGAAAAATGTGCAGTTACCTTGACATTAAATCCACGTTAAAACATATGTGATTATTATTTAATTAATTCAACTGAAAGGAACAAAGAAAAATACGATTTACGCACACAACGCGACAAGCTCATTTAGGTCTTTGTCCGGGCAATATTGTTTTTAACAAATTGACAAAATTGGCAAACGTACGGTAATGATGATCGAGACTTTGAATATCACAAGTAGCGTCGTAAGACAAGCAAGCGCAAATAGGGACAGCATTTTTTGGTGTCAGATAAGATATGTTATTACCATGGTTATTCGTAGCGGCAAACAATATTGTTCTTAAATAATGATACTTTTCTTAGTAGTTAAATGTCCAGAAAACATAGGTTTATAAAGTTTTAGATAATTTACAACACAAATGACTTCACGGTTTAGCATAAAATAATCGACTTCACGGATTAGCATAATTTAAAAATTCATTAATTCTTGCGAACTGGTTCTTTGACCCAAAACTCTTTCGCTTACCGGATGCATAGATCTACATGTACCTGTATATCCATGCCTTATGTGAAATAATATTGTGGAAGTATTCGTGATAAAAACGGGGTATATGCATGGATTTTGTTCAGAATATGCGCACAATTAAAGTACGCTTCAAGGATTAGCAAATTTGTTCTGGTGATTTTCAGAAGTTTTCCAAAGTGTTTTCAAAAAGTACCAACTTTCACAAAAAAATAATATCAGTCGCGGGTAGCGTACATTTTTGCGTTCGAATGCGCTTTCCTTGGTAGAAAATGGTTAAGAAATAAAAAAAATCTTATCGTACTCTGAAGCTTTCAATGTGGGTGAATGTTTACACTTTTTTCTTCAAGAATTAGCAATAATGACGTCATAGGTCATGTGGTATATAGATGTTATCCCATTCTGATGTGTTCAAGACTGTCGCGTAAGAGTTGATCTACACAACATTTTTTCTCCGAAATTCAGAAAATGAATGGTCACAAGTGGTTATTTCACCCACGGATGGATCTATAACATTGAGTTTATTATAAATTTGTTAAACTCTCTTTATAGTGTCTGTATTATGCCTTATGTATTTCTTTATTTTACTTCTAGCTATCTATCATCTCTCTTAGCATTACTAGTCAAATCTTATCCGTTGAGTTATGGTCAAATATGACAGCTCAACGGTCACATGTAGATGTAGATGTATAGCCAATAACCTGGCGCGAAAACAGGACGGAATGCAGACGACAAACAATACGTGCGACAATCGTAACTAATCGGTAATTTCCGTATCACTCCGTTGAAAGAGTAAAGAACATTCGATTATTTCCGTGATATGACATTTTTCACCCTTTATTTCACGCGTGTGACTGCGCGGCAACTAAATCTTGATTGATATGACTAGCTAGGTCTATGTCGGATCGTATATTCAAAAACAACGTATTTGTAGGGAAGTATGTGATAAAACATTACACAAATTGCATTTGGTCTCGGTCATGGGGGATAAAAGTGTATTTTTCATGTATATATTATTCGCAAAGATATATTATTCGCAATTTTTTTTTTTTTTAAATCCATTTTATTAATTTGCTGTTTCCAATTCTGGAGGCAAGCCCTTTTAACTTGGACGTAATCAGAATTTCTACCTATATAACACCAGCGAAGTGATTTAAACCCTGCTATGGGCCGATATTCTTAGTTCAGTTAAAGCTTGGCGGAAAATTTCGTTTTTAACCGTTACTAAGTAGGGTGCGATTTCGTAGTTTCTGTCAATGTGTTTATAGTAGATGAGCTTTTCAGAGATTGAGATTTTTGTTTTATATATATCTAAATAATGGTTTTGTAGATGCGATTTGATTTTATTGCATTCCGATTTTGCTAATTTATTTTCTCGTGTTCTAATTTGGTGTTCTAGAGTAATGTTATTTTTGTCCATTATTATTTTTGCATACGTGTGCCAAGAGACATTGGTTTTGTTGTCCATGATAACTTTGCTACACTTAACGGCATCTCTTAGAATTGTTCCGTTGTTTGGTAAGTTTTCGAGGTAATCCCAGTATTTAATTACGTGGGTATTATTGTCTACTGTTAGGGGGAATCGTCCAAGTTCTGCCCAACATGCGATATTAGTACTGTTCCTTTTAACGCGTAAATTGGTTTTACAGAACTTGCTATGTAATTTTTCATACATGTCGTTTTCTGACAATTCATATGCTTTTTTATCATCATTTTTGATAATTCGATTCAATATATCAGCTCCTCATATTTCGCAGTTATGCAAGACAATAGGTTTGATGAGTGTGTCGAACAGTTTGTTGTAAAGTTGTGGGGGAGGCGAACTCAATGAGAATGTTCTTTGCAATTTATACAGTGCAGCAGCCTTTGTAGCTTTTTGACATACTTCTTTTTTAGCAGCTGTAAAGTTTCCAGTAGAGTTGAGTATACATCCTAGGTATTTATATTCTGTGCATGCCTCAAGCTTTTGATTACCTAAGTAGAAAGAAGGTTCAGTGGCCGGACGTCTTCCTTTTTGGATTATCATTATATTAGATTTATCAATATTAACTGTTAACTGCCATTTTTGGCCGTAGTCAGAAACAATGTCTAGAGATTTCTGAAGACCAGATGGCGTTTCTGACATTAAAAGTAAATTATCAGCCCATAAAATATGTGAAATAGATTCAAAACAGAGTTTTATAGGGTCGCTAAGTTCTTGTGGGAATGTAATATCATTAAGGAATATATTAAATAACTGTTGGGCTTAGATTATCACCCTGTTTAACACCTATTTCAGATTTAAAAGTAGATGTTATGCCATTATTTATTGTTAAAGCGGTCTGTGTATTTGCATACATTTGTTTGATTGAGATGTATAATTTTCCTCCTATACCGTGTCTAAAAAGTTTTAAAAGCAGACCGTCTCTCCAAACGCGATTAAACGCTTTGCTAAAGTCTATAAAACATAGATATAGTTTTCTGTTCATTTGGCATAGATATTTGTTGATAGCGGTTTTGAGAATAAATAAATTATCAGTTGTTCTGCGACATTTTCTGAACCCAGACTGGTTGTCTTTGATTATTTCGCAACTTTCAAGATAATTAGTAAGTCTGGTGTTTAGAATGGAAGAATAAAGCTTTCCGAGGCAGCTTGATATTGATATCCCTCGGTAATTATTAGGATTTAGTTTTGATCCTTTTTTGTGACGGGCCGTTATGTATGCCGTTGACATGCTACTCGGGTATATACCAGAAGTAAGGATCAAGTTAAATTGTTAACTTAACGGTGTAACTAATATATCAACTCCAAATTTGAACATTTCATTTGTGATGAGATCCAAGCCACTAGCCTTATTAGGCTTCAGAAGTTTTATAGCTGAAATTATTTCTGTTACCTCAATAGGATAATCTAGAGGTGTTTTCATATCCTTGTTGTTTTCTAAACGTTCTAGTTCGCTTTGAAGTTCCTGTGATTGGGAATTCAAACTGTATTCAGGTGGTGGTTTTCCAAGATCTTCGAAATGTTCCATCAATTTGTCAGTGATTGATGTTGGAATTTTGTTTTGGTTTTTGTCTGACTCTATAAGTTGTGATATAAGCTTCCAGTATATTTTAGGATTTTCATCATGAAGTGTTTCTAATTTCTGGAAAATTATGTTTTTCTTGTCACGGTTTTGTTGCTTGGAGAGTTTCTTGATCTTTTTATTTGTGACTTGGATTTTACCTCGTATATACGGGTTGTCCGGATATTTAGTTATAAGATGTACTAGATTATTAAATTGTTTACGTGCTTTAGTATATTCATTTAAGTTGGTGTCATTGCGTTTTCTTTTGCTTTTCCTCGGTAATGTATTAGAAGTTGGTCTAGAGGGACATGCGCGTTGTGCAGCGCTTATTACGATTGTGTTGAATGATCCTACTAGAGAGTCAATATTAACCTGACTTGAATCAGTATCTATGTGTAGAAATTTATTTATTTTGTCATATGTCTCTTTTGATGATAAAACGTTTTGATAAGCAATTTTATGTTCCTGTGTAAGTTTAATCCGTTTAGGGAGCTCGGTTGTCGGGATGTTACTACTTTCGTCCGATTGAACGTTACATTTTATCACCACACCAATTGGACAGTGCTTGGAATGATATGTTAGTTTGTTAACATTTAGATAGACGATGTTATGGGGAAAAGAGTCATGACATAATATGTAGTCGACCGCACTAGCTCCTTGTTGGTTATAACATGTAAGACGACCGACAAAATCTCCAGGAGTCCTTCCATCCAATATTCTCATTCGGGTTGCAATACAAATATCAGATAGAATCTTACCGTGCGAGTTAACGACTTCTGGACTTTGTCAGTATTAGATCTGTATTTCATAGGATTGTCACGTTCATAATCGTGCGGTAATGGGACATGTTGATCTGTGTCATTGCGGTAATGGGACATGTTGATCCGTGTCATTGTAATGGGACATGTTGATCCGTGTCATTGTAATGGGACATGCTGATCTGTGTCATTGCGGTAATGGGACATGTTGATCTGTGTCATTGCGGTAATGGGACATGTTGATCCGTGTCATTGTAATGGGACATGCTGATCTGTGTCATTGCGGTAATGGGACATGTTGATCTGTGTCATTGCGGTAATGGGACATGTTGATCTGTGTCATTGCGGTAATGGGACATGTTGATCCGTGTCATTGTAATGGGACATGTTGATCTGTGTCATTGCGGTAATGGGACATGTTGATCTGTGTCATTGCGGTAATGGGACATGCTGATCCGTGTCATTGCGGTAATGGGACATGTTGATCCGTGTCATTGCGGTAATGGGACATGTTGATCTGTGTCATTGTAATGGGACATGTTGATCTGTGTCATTGCGGTAATGGGACATGTTGGTCTGTGTCATTGCGGTAATGGGACATGTTGGTCTGTGTCATTGCGGTAATGGGACATGTTGATCTGTGTCATTGCGGTAATGGGACATGTTGATCTGTGTCATTGAGGTAATGGGACATGTTGATCTGTGTCATTGCGGTAATGGGACATGTTGATCAGTGTCATTGCGGTAATGGGACATGTTGATCTGTGTCATTGCGGTAATGGGACATGTTGATCTGTGTCATTGCGGTAATGGGACATGTTGATCTGTGTCATTGCGGTAATGGGACATGTTGATCCGTGTCATTTTCGGTAGTTTTGAAGTGCGCCCGTTTGTATCGGCCATAATTAGTATTTCTCCTTTATTACTAAATTTCGCAATTTCTTGTTCAAGTAAATCAAATTGGTCAGAGTAATAGGACTAATCTGTCGGGGGTGTATATCCACAACATATGTAGAGATCTTTTTCCCACCCAAAGGCTTGATTAGATAGTTTTATCCAAAGCGTAGAAGAGTTATTAATTGTTACCTCCGTTATAAACGGATGTAAGTAGTCTTTACAAAGAAATAGTAGCCCACCAGAGCCTCTACCCCCCTTGACACTACTGTGTTTACTACTATGTTTGGTTATTGAAAAGAACCCATCTAAGTCGGTGCATACCGATTCTTCATTTTTAGTACTAGTGTGGGTTTCTTGTAAACCAATAATGTCGCATGACATGAGTTTTGTAGTAATATCATTATCTTTTAATTTAAGACCTAAGCCTTCTATATTCCCCGACATACATGTCAGTAAACTTCTGTATGAGCGGAATGGCATATTTATTTTATTTGTTTATTTTTTAAGTTAATACCTCCAATGCAAAATAACAGATATATTTTTGATCCTACAGTTTAAAATTATAAGGGTTTAAAGTCTTCTTTAAACGTTATATTGTAGTGTTTTTTTTAGTTTTTTGTTTTAGAGCAACTCCCAAGACAATGGTTTATAAAGGACAGTAGGCAAACAGAATACATACACACGTATGATATCCAAACAAATAATGTGAGATAGTTCCAACCTGTACAACAACAATTTTGATTTCATAATATTAGATATCCTCGTTCACAAGCACCGCATATAGACCTATTCTAATCGACCCATATTATTTACGGAAAACTAACCGCAAGCGTTATTAAAAGGTTAACCGCAAGCGTTATTAAAAACAAACTTGACTTAATTTAATAAAACCGGGTTACGCAAACTAAAACGTATTTACTACTACATACAGAGGCCGACTGCGGAGCGGTACAGTTTTATTTTAGTGGAATATTCAAGGGTACGTTATATTTTTACCTACTCCTATGCTTTCTTATGATGCTCATCTTTTCAGTCTATTATTATACGACGAAGTGGCAGCTGTATCGCACACATTATCTTCAGTTTGTTCATGAGAGTGCAATGTAAAGAGCAACACCTCTCATGCCTCCTAGCACCGGCTTAAGCGATATTCTACTTTAAAGACTCAAATATTAAAGCCTCAAATTTTGGGATTAATGATCCCAAAGGACTAGTAAGTAATGACACTACTGATTTGTAGTCGGAGTCGCCTAACAGCACTACTAAACAAACGCTAGCGTAAATGTCAATACATACTGAACATGGGAGTCGAGGTCTAGGTGGGATTTACCATCCCGTCCGTGTACGGCAATCTTAAAGTATTTATCCAAATCAGCATCTTTATTTATTAAGCCAGTTTCAGACTCTGAACATAATTAAACATACATTGAATTTTCATTTGTCTTTATTCTACTATAGGTTTTAATATATTACTGGTGCATGCTATATTTAATAATTTGTAATATGCGAAAACTACTTGACCTATTGAAATAATTATTAATAGAGATTTTCATAGGGATTTTCAAATATGCAAATTACAGAATATCTAGCGGGACGCCGCGAGTTAAAAAAAATCAATATTGTTGCGTATCCCTTTAACTTTAAGATTTACTCGCATTCGAAAGATAGCAATAAATACGTGTGTGAAAAAACACAAACGTGCGGGTATATACGCTGAATGTACACTGAATGTTATGGTCGATATTACCTGCGCAGATATATTTAACCTTGAATAGTGCAATTTACTACGTAATGTTACCATTTATCTATAATACCTACATAAGTACAATAATACGTAATGGAAACCGATACAATCACATGTACTCAGAACCAGGTCAGGACAATCGAAAAAATATTCCGCGACGAATGCAAAAAGCCCCTTTTTTACCCTGTTACGTTGGGTTAAATGAGGTTAAGTACGATTGCAATATGACATTTATGTTGTTAACATGACATGCTCATGCTGGATCATGCTGTAATATCTGGCGTAAACCATTACATGTAGTATGCAGCATTAGAGCTATTAGATCCTTCAAGACAGACCATGGATATATATGTGCAATTAATTATAGTTTAATTAAACAAGACAACTGAAGACAAAATCAAGTCGAATTACCTAATGAGCCAGCTAACTTATGTACTTACATGTATCATTATGCATGTATATTTACAATTTTCAGAGTCACATGATCATTGTCGCAGTTTCACCTACGGTCATATTATTTATTTTGTTTATTAAAGTTAAAACAGAAGCCACTTTATAGAATGAAGAATAATCTCGCAGCTTGTATTTGAATTAGCCAACTAGTTTAAATACTTTTCCCAGAAGAAATAATACAGCAACGATATATATATATATATATATATATATATATATATATATATATATTTAATTTGTCGAGTCACGTCACTGTCGCAGTTTCACATACGGTCAAACAAACGTAATATTGTTCTTATTAAGTTCTTTTTCAGTAAAGCTAAAACAGACATCACTGTATAGAATAAATAATTACCCTTCAGCCCGTATTTATTTTAGTAGCCAGATAGCTTAAATGCTTTTCCCAAAATAAACAAATCAGCAACGATATGTAAATATATATTTTTTAATTTGCCTAGTCACGTCACTGTCGCAGTTTCACATACGGTCAAACGAACGTAATTTTTGTTTTTAGTTCGTTTTTCGTAAAGCTAAAACCAACATCACTGTATAGAATAAATAATTATCTTTCAACTCGTCTTTGAAATAGTCGGCTACTTAAATACTTATCCCAAAATAAATAAATTAACAACGATATGTATACTAGGTTTTCTTACATTTGATCAATTCGTAAGACGGTGCGTAACTTAGCGCAATGCGCATGCGCCATAATACCTTACCTGTACGCGCAAGTATTCATGGGTAAATTATTATTCTGCGGATAAATTGGATTTACGCCATGTTTCAAATCCAGTGTATGTAGATCTATGGACAGACATACAAAATATAAACATAAGAAAGTAGAATATTTTCAATTAACAGAACAGGCACGGACGGCTAGTGTGTAGGGTGGACACTCTGGTATGTGCCAAAAACCCTCACCCAAGTATATGTGGTAATGTATTTGTTTGCTAGCCGCAGTCCCAGTTGTGTGCCTGTCTTGAGCCTAATTTACCGCCAGATCGCTGGTCTTAGGGGGGGGGGGGGGGGGGGGGGGGGGGGGAGGGGGGGGGGGGGCGTAAGATTTTGGTACATTTTCGGGTCCGTTTCTAGCCACATAAAACGGTTGCGGTAGTGCATTGATAGGGTAAAAAAGTCCGTTTTCAAATAAAAGGAATTATCAATGTGTTAATTAAACCACTCATTAGCCATTATGCGTCGAGCGAGCGAAGCGAGCGAAAAAAAAAAGTTATACTGAGGGCGTGCATCGAAATTGTTTGATATTTTATCTACAGTAACATGGACATACATGTATGAATAAAAAAAGTCCGTTTTCAAATAAAAGGATTTAACAATGTGTTAATTAAACCACTCATTAGCCATTATGCGTCGAGCGAGCGAAAAAAAAATTATACTGAGGGCGTGCATCGAAATTGTTTGATATTTTATCTACAGTAACATGGAAATACATGTATGAATAAAAAAAAGTCCGTTTTCAAATAAAAGGATTTAACAATGTGTTAATTAAACCACTCATTAGTCATTATACGTAGAGCGAGCGAGCGAGAATTTTTTTTATACTGAGGGCGTGCATCAAAATTGTTTGATATTTTATCTACAGTAACATGAACATACATGTATGAATAAAAAAGTCCGTTTTAAAATAAAAGGTTTTAACAATTTGTTAATTAAACCACTCATTAGCCATTATGCGTCAAGCGAGCGAAAAAAAAAAATACTGAGGGCGTGCATCGAAATTGTTTGATATTTTATCTACAGTAACATGGACATGTATGAATAAAAAAAGTCCGTTTTCAAATAAAAGGATTTAACAATGTGTTAATTAAACCACTCATTAGTCATTATGCGTAGAGCGAGCGAAGCGAGCGAGCAATTTTTTAATACTGAGGGCGTGCATCGAAATTGTTTGATATTATATCTACAGTAACATGGACATACATGTATGATCCGGAATTTTTAGGGGTGCGCGGCGCCCCCGGATCCGCTAGTGGACATGAACACCTTATTTGCAATCATCCGGTCGAGTAATATGGCCAAATTTAACCGCGTCATTGTCAACACTTGAAACACAGTAAAAAAACACAAACATCAATCAAATATTATAACGTAAACGGCAAATCCCACAGTCTACATATTATCAGGTATTTTAACCACGTAAGCTGTCATTCATAAGAAATACTCTCTATTTTTCAACATTGCTAGATTACTAAAGGCTGAAACCCATTCAGGGCGTTTTAGGCGGTATTCAGTACGCACGAGCCTGGTATGCAGCACTCGCACAACACACTATTTAGTAATTAGTACTCATAAAATGTATTTTTAAAACCAAATATTTTCAAATAAATGTACAAAAAAAATCAGAAAATGTAAATAAAGGTCTAATTTTGATAATCGGGCCTTCATTCATCTAGCAGATCCCGGCTCTTATTTTAGGTCCCGCGTATTTTAGTGCGCTTTCGACAGTTGAACACAGTTACACGGTATCAGGTCGTTTCGGCACCAAACCGTTTCGGCACCTAGACGTTTCGGCCCCTAGACGTTTCGGCACCAAACCGTTTCGGCACCTATTTTATTTTTTACCCTAGACGTTTCGGCACCCGTTTTAATACTGTTGATTTAAGTATTTGTTATTATGATATCATTTAAAAATAATATATATATATAAATAAATAACTTATTACTATGTTATTTCAGCTTAAGGCAAGATGAATCAAGGATGACTAAATGAAGAATAGATCAATTTCCGACGCAAGATGTTGACTGAAAGATGTTTAAATAAAGGATGATTAAATGAAGAATTAAGAAATAATTAAAAATAAATATATATAGATAAATAACTTTTTACTATGTTATTTCTGCTTTAGGCAGGATGAATCAAAGATGATTAAATGAAGAAAAGTTCAATTTTCGACGCAAGATGTTGACTGAAAGATGTTTAAATAAAGGATGATTACATGAAGAAACGTTCAGTCTACAAAACCGTAGAGACACTTACAGATTTAATCTTCCTTTATATTATGTGTATTGCTACATAAATAAATAAATCTCTCAAAATTAATCACTTCCAGTAATTTTAATGTGTTTATTCTGTTTTACTGTCTTTTAATGTTTTTATTCTGTTTTACTGATGTATTTATTATTATGGAATACAATAAATAATGCCATTTATGTAACCCGAATAATAAAAAAAAACATGATTAGTTGTTTGACCTGGATTGTAACATGTTCATCTATATTATTATCATGTTAATATTCCATAGGTATTCACGTTACCGCGTAAGACCCAAATATGTGCATTTTGCTTCATCATCATTTTGAGAAAAAAAATTGAAGCAAACGTGTTCAATATTATAAATAAATGCTATACAAACTAATTAAACAACTTTTTATTCATTATAATCGGCAATATTTTTTAAAATATACATATTTAATGTAAGTTTAGCAAGGAAAGCACAATTATTAAAAATAAAAATAACGATATAAAGAAGATATTTATTCAGTTTCGGCTTTCCACCTTCGATTAGTTGATCAAAGAGATTGTCCGAAAATCACAAAAAAACAAAACACTAATGATTTGCAGGCTATAATTACACTGCAAACATATTATTAAACCAATGAATACAATTTTCTTATTTGGATTAACCACATTTTTAAATAAAGGTGTTAATAATATGGGGCTTTAATTAAAGGTGACCATAATTAAATTAAATTTAAAAAAAAAATTGAGTACATTTATTCTCGCACATTCATTGTTTAACGTCGGTTTATTCCTCCCTATAAAGGCTAATAAAGGCTAATGTTATTCACCGTAAAGATAGAGTTTATTTTAAGACAATTTAAATGATCAAACTGTTCACCCTTATGTCTTTGATGTGCAGTTCGGAATCAGTACTTATAACGGAGATGTCGTTTAATATTTTCATTATAACTGACTTGACTGTTTGTAAAGAAGAGTGTTATTCTAACATTTATGTGCCCACGTTGGATAATTTCTATTACATATTTGTGCTTTTTTATTTATTGTGAACTTTGAGCAAGAATTGTGAATCTGGACAAATGTTTTTCTGTGAACTTTGAAAAGTGTTTTAAGTGAAA
Organism: Cyrtodaria siliqua; assembly: GCA_037043455.1. Taxonomy (NCBI): domain Eukaryota; kingdom Metazoa; phylum Mollusca; class Bivalvia; order Adapedonta; family Hiatellidae; genus Cyrtodaria; species Cyrtodaria siliqua. The sequence goes on along the minus strand of JAWPHD010023548.1, from coordinate 3,945 downwards.
TTTATTGAAATGAATTCCAGCTTTGGAGCTCTATGTATTTCATGCAGCTGCGAGGTCCGTCGTCGTCAGCATCAAAATTAATGGATACCATTGATAGTGTTGAGGACATCTTGACTTTGTGTGAACTATGCTTAGTGAAAAAACATGAACTACACATATATTTGGTGTAACAAAATTAATGGATACCATTGATAATGTTGAGGACATCTTGACTTTGTGTGAACTATGCTTAGTGAAAAAACATGAACTACACATATTTGGTGTAACAAAACAAATGGAGTTAAATTGTTGTTGTTACTCAGATTAAATTAATGAGATGCAAAATAAAAACTATATTAAAATATATGTTACATGTGTTATTCATTTTAATATTACCATTTTAATATTCCTTACTGATATATGTGATATAATTACTAATTAATTCATAGTGATTGGCTATTTAAAAAAAAAACGGTGCTATATATTTACATGTTTATATCTATAGATATTTTCTCCTTATTTAACTACCTTAAAATACACTAAAATGACTAATTATTTCATAGTGATTGGCCACATTAAAAAAATGTATAACGGTGCCGAAACGTCTAGGGGCCGAAACGTCTAGGTCCGAAATGGTTTGGTGCCGAAACGGTTTGGTGCCGAAACGACCTGAAATCCAGTTACACAGTTACGTCCCTTTTTCATAATGGCTCTCTAATGGACTTTACTATCAGACAGGTGATCAATAATGTTTTTAGAAGCGTCTTGCGGACTTGCCTTTAAAGATGCATTAAATGTCACAGGGCTAGATAATCCGAGCATTCTCTGACCTCACCAGCCCTTTTTACGATTTTTGATATTTCATCTGGCTGTGTACGGTCAGAGGAACTCCTATAGTAAAAACACGGGGATATCTTTTCTCCCTCGCAAGCACTCAAATTTTGCAGGAGAGATAGCTCTCCATAGATACAGTAACTAAATCAACCAAACTCAATGGCATTGTGTACCCATTAAGTCGAGAAGTGAAGAAACACCTTACTCGTCGGAGATATGACCGACCCATTTGTCACCGTCATTCACCTCTAAAACACAACTAAACACCGTTCAACCTCCATAAACATACATTTGTTCAATCAGAAATAACTTTAATTACACATACCGATCATCAGAAAGCTCAATCCGACATCTGGTAGTCACAACGGCTGAATATTTCGAAACATTTTCACGTTCACCTGCGCGCTGCCATCTTTGAAATGGTTCCCTACTCGCCCAATAGGATAATTACGCGTTGGAGAGCTATCCCTCCTGCAAAATTTGAGTGCTTGGTTGAACAAATCGTCCAAGAGTTGACCGTGTATTCGACCGTAAACAAAGTGGAGTCAATGTTTTCTAAAAAAAAATTGGCGATTCTCTGACACCTTTAATGTCACAGGACTATACATATTTTCTTTTATACATAAATGACCTACCATCCAATATACATTCGCAAGTTCGCCTATTTGCTGATGATACAGCAGTTTACTTAATCATCAATTCAATTCCCGATTCATAATTTTCCATTGCAGAGATGTTGAGATTTGATCATATTTTCAGTAGGTGATAAAATTTGTGTTACTCCGTTTTTATCCTTAGGCTCTATCATGTCTATAGTAAAATAAAAATCTTTGGCAGAGTAAAAAGATGACAGTTTTCAAGATTTTGATTTGAAAGATACATATACTGAATCCATTTCAATGAATGTGCATTAAATATGCAGGGTTTTAAAAGAATCACACTGTAGATCTATACATTAATCCTAACAGTAAACTTGGTTGAACATCAAGGATAAAGACCGAGTTTATCACCTACCAGAATGTATTAGGTATGTCTTATTTCTGGTCACTGATTGGTCAGTTTTTCTGATGACGCTCTATCATTCAAAATTATGAATTGCAACTCACTCCAACAAGATCTCCATCAGCTTGAAATCTGGGAAAATAACTGGGATATGGAATTCAATCCCTCTAAGTGTAGGGTTCTTCACATTTCAAAATCTAAAAACATTATAAAGCATCAATATTATCTCCATGGCCATATCTTGGAATCTGTCTCACATGCAAAATATCTTGGCGTGGATATAGAGCTGGAACGTCCACATTTCCAGGATCTCTACAACTGCAAACAAAACACTTGGCTTTCTAAAAAGAAATATCACCACTAAAAACCAACAGGTCCGTCAGCTTGCCTATAAAACTCTAGTGCTTCCACAAGTGGAATACTCATCAACAGTCTGGAGTCCTTAAATACAATCACCAACATTAATAAAATTGAAATGACCAGACCCAGAGACGGGCCATCAGATGGGTAAAGCACGACTTCTTGCCTAACTCAAGTGTCAGTGCTGTGCAGGAAAGTCTGGGCTGGAGAACGCTTGAACACAGGAGACTTGATGCAAGACTTGTTATATTTTTTAAGATCTACCATGGTCATGTTGCTATTAATTTGCCTAATTATATTCAGAAACCCCTCAGAATGACAAAATCAATGCACCAATTAAGCTTTAGGCAGATCCAAGTCTCCAAAGACTATCAGAAATATTCCTTTTTTCCACATTCGATTGTACTCTGGAATCAACTGCCAAGTCTCATTGTAACCATCCCAGGCTCTGATCTTGATTCGTTCAAGCAGGCTGTGGCTACAATCCAGTACTAGGCCAGCGCACTGTTTTTATCTTCCACCTTTTATCTTTCACTTTTTAGTCTCACTAACCTAACCTAACACATCTTGTTTCTTTTTTCACTATTGATAATAAAACCCTTTATTGTCAATTTTTATCCTCTCTTCTTACTAACGGCGCGCACTCATTCCTGCCTGTAACACTTGAAAAAGGAGTCAGCAGTACAACATCTAGATAGATAGATAGATAGATAGGAAGCCAGAGATGCGAAGTTTTGGTATGGATATAACAGAAGAAAAATTAAATGACTTAAACTCCACTCCAGAATGACTATGGAATACCAAATTGGGTGGCGTCCTTTGGTGTTGGGGATTACCTGGGCTAATAAATAAAGGGACCCGTCTCCGACAGAAGTGTTCCAAACACTTGTCGTCGACTCATTCGAATACTTCGGTCATTAACGTTCACTTTAGCCACCATGTTGTAGAATGTAGAATTTGATTTCGTTCCATGATTTATCGCGTTTTATGGTTAAATACATTATAAACAACATGGTTAGTGGCCGCAAAACGTTATTGTATTTAAAGTATCCTTTTCACGATTTGCGTAGGTTGTTCGTGTTTTAACTAGTTTTTAATTGCTTTTTTTAGTGTTTTTTCTCAAACCAGGAAGCGTGAAATTGTGATGAAAAAATTATGGCTGACGTTTGTGCAGTCTTTTGTTTGTTTGTTTTTATACGCTTTTTATATATGTGTCGATCTTTGTTTATCATACAAAACATATGCACTTTCTGGTTGGTGTAGTTTTCAACCAAAAACATTTTTTTTGACTTGTCCATTTTGAACGTGTTTTTTTCTCTCCTGATTAGCATGTATATGTTATGGAAGGGTAAACTTTTTTTATCTCAGTTAAACTGTACCTGTTGATGATTGAAGTAATAACATACATATTGAAATTGTGTTTAGGGTAGTTTTTAAGTGTGTTATGATTTTAGCAAAAAAATATTTTAACTTCGCCATTTTTTATTATTTTTTTTTTATCTTGAATCAACATGTATATTTTATGGAAGAGTAAACTTTTTTTTCTATATTACAAAGTACCTGTTGATGATTGCAAGTAATAACAGACATATTGAAATTGTGTTTAGGGTAGTTTTTAAGCGGTTTATGACTTTTATTATAAACAAAAAAAAAATAACTTGGCCATTTTGAAAAAAAAATAATCTTGGATCAACATGAATATTTTATGGAAGGGTAAACTTTTTTTTCTCAATTAAACCGTACATGTTGATGATTGGAAGTAATAACATG
>JAWPHD010023547.1:0-21834 GCA_037043455.1 Cyrtodaria siliqua | reverse complement strand
GAACGGAATATATATGAGTAAGAACTGAATATATATGTGTAAGAACTGAATATATATGCGTAAGAACTGAATATATATGCGTAAAACTAAATATATATGTGTAAGAACAGAATATATATGCGTAAGAACTGAATATATATGCGTAAATATATGCGTAAGAACTGAATATATATGCGTCAGAACAGAATATATATGTGTAAGAACGGAATATATGTGTAAGAACGGAATATATATGTGTAAGAACGGAATATCTATGTGTAAGAACGGAATATATATGTGTAAGAACGGAATATATATGTGTTAGAACAGAATATATATGTGTAAGAAGTGAATATATATGTGTAAGATCTGAATATATATGCGTAAGAACGGAATATATATGCGTAAGAACTGAATATATATGCGTAAATATATGCGTAAGAACTGAACATATATGCGTCAGAACAGAATATATATGTGTAAGAACGGAATATATATGTGTAAGAACGGAATATATATGTGTAAGAACGGAATATATATGTGTAAGAACGGAATATATATGTGTAAGAAGTGAATATATATGTGTAAGAACTGAATATATATGCGTAAGAACGGAATATATATGCGTAAGAACTGAATATATATGCGTAAGAACGGAATATATATGTGTAAGAACGGAATATATATGTGTAAGAACTGAATATATATGTGTAAGAACTGAATATATGTGTAAGAATATATATGCGTAAGAACGGAATATATATGCGAAAGAACGGAATATATATGTGTAAGAACGGAATATATGTGTAAGAACGCTATATATATGTGTAAGAACGGAATATATATGTGTAAGAACGGAATATATATGAGTAAGAACGGAATATATACGTGTAAGAACGGAATATATATGTGCAAGAACTGAATATATATGTGTAAGAACTGAATATATATGCGTAAGAGCTGAATATATATGTGTAAGAACGGAATATATATGTGTAAAAACGGAATATATATGTATAAGAACGGAATATATACGTGTAAGAACGGAATACATAAGTGTAAGAACGGAGTATATATGTGTAAGAACGGAATATATATGCGTTAGAACGGAAAATATATGTGTAAGAACGGAATATATACGTGTAAGAACGGAATATATATGTGTAAGAACAGAATATATATGTGTAAAACGGAATATATATGTGTAAAAACGGAATATATATGTGTAAGAACTGAAGATATTTTTGTGAGAACTGACTATATATGTGTAAGAACTGTATATATATGCGAAAGAACTGAATATATATGCGTAAGAACTGAATATATATGCGTAAGAACTGAATATATATAAGTAAAACTGAATATATATGTGTAAGAACTGAATATATATGCGTAAGAACTGAATATATATGCGTAAGAACTGAATATATATGCGTAAGAACTGAATATATATGCGTAAGAACGGAATATATATGCGTAAGAACTGAATATATATGCGTAAGAACTGAATATATATGCGTAAGAACGGAATATATATGCGTAAGAACGGAATATATATGCGTAAGAACTGAATATGTACGTGTAAGAACGGAATATATATGTGTAATAACGGCATATATATGTGTATATATGTGGAAGAACGGAATATATATTTTAAGAACGGAATATATATGTGTAAGAACGGAATATATATGTGTAAGAACGGAATATGTACTTGTAAGAACGGAATGTATATGTGTAAGAACTGAACATGTATGTGTAAGAAATGAATATATATGCGTAAGAACAGAATATAAATGCGTAAGAACTGAATATATATGCGTAAGAACTGAATATATATGCGTAAGAACTGAATATATATGTGTAAGAAGTGAATATATATTTGTAAGTACTGAATATATATGTGTAAGAACTGAATATATATGTGTAAGAACGGAATATATATGTGTAAGAACGGAATATGTACCTGTAAGACGGGAATATATATGTGTTAGAACTGAAAATATATGTGTAAGAAATGAATATATATGCGTAAGAACTGAATATATATGCGTAATAACTAAATATATATGCGTAAGAACTGAATATATATGCGTAAGAACTGAATATATATCTTTAAGAACTGAATATATATGTGTAAGAACTGAATATATATGTGTAAGAAATTAATATATATGCGTAAGAACTGAATATATATGCGTAAGAACGGAATATATATGTGTAAGAACGGAATATATATGTGTAAGAACGGAATATGAAAGGGTAAGAAAAGAATATATATGTGTAAGAACGGAATATATATGTGTAAGAAGTGAAAATATATGTGTAAGAACTGAATATATATGTGTAAGAACGGAATATATATGTGTAAGAACGGAATAAATATGTGTAAGGACGGAATATATATGTGTAAGAAATGAATATATATGTGTAAGTACTGAATATATATGCGTAAGAACGGAACATATGTGTAAGAATATATATGTGTAAGAACGGAATATATATGCGTAAGAACTGAATATATATGTGTAAGAACTGAAAATATATGTTAGAACTGAATATATATGTGTAAGGACTGAATATAAATGCGTATGAACGGAATATATATGAGTAAGAACGGAATATATATGTGTAAAAACGGAATATATATGTGTAAGAACGGAATATATATGTGTAAGAACGGAATATATATGTGTAAAAATGGAATATATATGTGTAAGAACTGAATATATATGCGCAAGAACGGAATATATATGTGTAAGAACGGAATATATATGTGTAAGAACGGAATATGTAATTGTAAGAACGGAATAGATATGTGTAAGAACGGAATATATATGTGTATATATGTGGAAGAACGGAATATATATGCGTAAGAACTGAATATATATGCGTAAAACTGAATATATATGCGAAAGAACGGAATATATATGCGTAAGAACGGAATATATGTGTATGACCGGAATATATATGTGTAAGAACGGAATATATATGTGTAAGAAAGGAATATATATGTGTAAGATCGGAATATATATGTGTAAGGACGGAATATATATGTGTAAAAACGGAATATATATGTGTAAGAACTGAATATATATGTGTAAGAACTGACTATATATCTGTAAGAACAGAATATATATGCGTAAGAACTGAATATATATGCGTAAGAACTGAACATATATGCGTAAGAACTGAATATATATGCTTAAGAACTGAACATATATGCGTAAGAACTGAATATATATGCTTAAGAACTGAATATATATGCGTAAGAACGGAATATATATGTTTAAGAACGGCATATGTATGTGTAAGAACGGAATATATATGTGTAAGAACGGAATATGTTCGTGTAAGAACGGAATATATATGTGTAAGAACTGAACATGTATGTGTAAGAAATGAATATATATGCGTAAGAACTGAATATAAATGCGTAAGAACTGAATATATATGCGTAAGAACTGAATATATATGCGTAAGAACTGAATATATATGTGTAAGAAGTGAATATATATGTGTAAGAACTCAATATATATGTGTAAGAACTGAATATATTTGTGTAAGAACGGAATATATGTGTGTAAGAACGGAATATGTACCTGTAAGAACTCAATATATATGTGTAAGAAATGAATATATATGCGTAAGAACTGAATATATATGCGTAAGAACGGAATAAATATGTGTAAGAACGGAATATATATGTGTAAGAAATGAATATATATGTGTAAGTACTGAATATATATGCGTAAGAAGGGAATATATATGCGTAAAAAAACTGAAAATATATGCGTAAGAACGGAATATATATGTGTAAGAACGGAATATATATGCGTAAGAACTGAATATATATGTGTAAGAACGTAACTTATGTGTAAGAATATATATGTGTAAGAACGGAATATATATGCGTGAGAACTGAATATATATGTGTAAGAACTGAAAATATATGTGTAAGAACTGAATATATATGTGTAAGAACTGAATATAAATGCGTAAGAACGGAATATATATAAGTAAGAACGGAATATATATGTGTAACAACGGAATATATATGTGTAAGATCGGAATATATATGTATAAGAACGGAATATATATGTGTAAAAACGGAATATATATGTGTAAGAACGGAATATATATGTGTAAGAACGGAATATGAAAGGGTAAGAAAAGAATATAAATGTGTAAGAACGGAATATATATGTGTAAGAAGTGTAAATATATGTGTAAGAACTGAATATATATGTGTAAGAACGGAATATATATGTGTAAGAACGGAATAAATATGTGTAAGGACGGAATATATATGTGTAAGAAATGAATATATATGTGTAAGTACTGAATATATATGCGTAAGAACGGAACATATGTGTAAGAATATATATGTGTAAGAACGGAATATATATGCGTAAGAACTGAATATATATGTGAAAGAACTGAAAATATATGTTAGAACTGAATATATATGTGTAAGGACTGAATATAAATGCGTATGAACGGAATATATATGAGTAAGAACGGAATATATATGTGTAAAAACGGAATATATATGTGTAAGAACGGAATATATATGTGTAAGAACGGAATATATATGTGTAAAAATGGAATATATATGTGTAAGAACTGAATATATATGCGTAAGAACAGAATATATATGTGTAAGAACGGAATATGTATGTGTAAGAACGGAATATGTAATTGTAAGAACGGAATATATATGTGTAAGAACGGAATATATATGTGTATATATGTGGAATAACGGAATATATATGCGTAAGAACTGAATATATATGCGTAAAACTGAATATATATGCGAAAGAACGGAATATATATGCGTAAGAACGGAATATATGTGTATGACCGGAATATATATGTGTAAGAACGGAATATATATGTGTAAGAAAGGAATATATATGTGTAAGATCGGAATATATATGTGTAAGGACGGAATATATATGTGTAAAAACGGAATATATATCTGTAAGAACAGAATATATATGCGTAAGAACTGAATATATATGCATAAGAACTGAACATATATGCGTAAGAACTGAATATATATGCTTAAGAACTGAACATATATGCGTAAGAACTGAATATATATGCGTAAGAACTGAATATATATGCGTAAGAACGGAATATATATGTTTAAGAACGGAATATATATGTGTAAGAACGGAATATATATGTGTAAGAACGGAATATGTTCGTGTAAGAACGGAATATATATGTGTAAGAACTGAACATGTATGTGTAAGAAATGAATATATATGCGTAAGAACTGAATATAAATGCGTAAGAACTGAATATATATGCGTAAGAACTGAATATATATGCGTAAGAACTGAATATATATGTGTAAGAAGTGAATATATATGTGTAAGAACTCAATATATATGTGTAAGAACTGAATATATATGTGTAAGAACGGAATATATGTGTGTAAGAACGGAATATGTACCTGTAAGAACTCAATATATATGTGTAAGAAATGAATATATATGCGTAAGAACTGAATATATATGCGTAAGAACGGAATAAATATGTGTAAGAACGGAATATATATGTGTAAGAAATGAATATATATGTGTAAGTACTGAATATATATGCGTAAGAAGGGAATATATATGCGTAAAAAAACTGAAAATATATGCGTAAGAACGGAATATATATGTGTAAGAACGGAATATATATGCGTAAGAACTGAATATATATGTGTAAGAACGTAACTTATGTGTAAGAATATATATGTGTAAGAACGGAATATATATGCGTGAGAACTGAATATATATGTGTAAGAACTGAAAATATATGTGTAAGAACTGAATATATATGTGTAAGAACTGAATATAAATGCGTAAGAACGGAATATATATAAGTAAGAACGGAATATATATGTGTAACAACGGAATATATATGTGTAAGATCGGAATATATATGTGTAAGAACGAGAATATATATGTGTAAAAACGGAATATATATGTGTAAGAACTGAATATATATGTGTAAGAACTGAATTTATATGTGTAAGAACTGAACATATATGCGTAAGAACTGAATATATATGTGTAAGAATGGAATATATATGTGTTAGAACGGAATATATGTGTAAGAACGGAATATATATGTGTAAGAACGGAATATATATGTGTAAGAACGGAATATATATGTGTAAAAACGGAATATATATGTGTAAGAACTGAATATATATGTATAAGAACTGACTATATATCTGTAAGAACAGAATATATATGCGTAAGAACTGAATATATATGCGTAAGAACTGAACATATATGCGTAAGAACTGAATATGTATGCGTAAGAACTGAACATATATGCGTAAGAACTGAATATATATGCGTAAGAACTGAATATATATGCGTAAGAACGGAATATATATGGTTAAGAACGGAATAGATATGTGTAAGAACGGAATATATATGTGTAAGAACGGAATATATATGTGTAAGAACGGAATATATATGTGTAAGAACGGAATATATATGTGTAAGAACGAAATATATACGTGTAAGAACGGAATATATATGTGTAAGTACAGAATATATATGTGTAAAACGGAATATATATGTGTAAAAACGGAATATATATGTGTAAGAACTGAAGATATTTTTGTAAGAACTGACTACATATGTGTAAGAACTGAATATATATGCGAAAGAACTGAATATATTTGCGTAAGAACTGAATATATATGCGTAAGAACTGAATATATATAAGTAAAACTGAATATATATGTGTAAGAACTGAATATATATGCTTAAGAACTGAATATATATGCGTAAGAACTGAATATATATGCGTAAGAAGTGAATATATATGTGTAAGAAGTGAATATATATGCGTAAGAACTGAATATATATGCGTAAGAACTGAATATATATGTGTAAGAAGTGAATATATATGTGTAAGAACTCAATATATATGTGTAAGAACTGAATATATATGTGTAAGAACGGAATATATGTGTGTAAGAACGGAATATGTACCTGTAAGAACTCAATATATATGTGTAAGAAATGAATATATATGCGTAAGAACTGAATATATATGCGTAAGAACGGAATAAATATGTGTAAGAACGGAATATATATGTGTAAGAAATGAATATATATGTGTAAGTACTGAATATATATGCGTAAGAAGGGAATATATATGCGTAAAAAAACTGAAAATATATGCGTAAGAACGGAATATATATGTGTAAGAACGGAATATATATGCGTAAGAACTGAATATATATGTGTAAGAACGTAATTTATGTGTAAGAATATATATGTGTAAGAACGGAATATATATGCGTGAGAACTGAATATATATGTGTAAGAACTGAAAATATATGTGTAAGAACTGAATATATATGTGTAAGAACTGAATATAAATGCGTAAGAACGGAATATATATAAGTAAGAACGGAATATATATGTGTAACAACGGAATATATATGTGTAAGATCGGAATATATATGTGTAAGAACGGAATATATATGTGTAAAAACGGAATATATATGTGTAAGAACTGAATATATATGTGTAAGAACTGAATTTATATGTGTAAGAACTGAATATATATGCGTAAGAACTGAATATATATGTGTAAGAATGGAATATATATGTGTTAGAACGGAATATATGTGTAAGAACGGAATATATATGTGTAAGAACGGAATATATATGTGTAAGAACGGAATATATATGTGTAAAAACGGAATATATATGTGTAAGAACTGAATATATATGTATAAGAACTGACTATATATCTGTAAGAACAGAATATATATGCGTAAGAACTGAATATATATGCGTAAGAACTGAACATATATGCGTAAGAACTGAATATGTATGCGTAAGAACTGAACATATATGCGTAAGAACTGAATATATATGCGTAAGAACTGAATATATATGCGTAAGAACGGAATATATATGGTTAAGAACGGAATAGATATGTGTAAGAACGGAATATATATGTGTAAGAACTGAATATATATGTGTAAGAACGGAATATATATGTGTAAGAACGAAATATATACGTGTAAGAACGGAATATATATGTGTAAGTACAGAATATATATGTGTAAAACGGAATATATATGTGTAAAAACGGAATATATATGTGTAAGAACTGAAGATATTTTTGTAAGAACTGACTACATATGTGTAAGAACTGAATATATATGCGAAAGAACTGAATATATTTGCGTAAGAACTGAATATATATGCGTAAGAACTGAATATATATAAGTAAAACTGAATATATATGTGTAAGAACTGAATATATATGCTTAAGAACTGAATATATATGCGTAAGAACTGAATATATATGAGTAAGAAGTGAATATATATGTGTAAGAAGTGAATATATATGTGTAAGAAGTGAATATATATGTGTAAGAACGGAATATATATGTGTAAGAACGGAATAAATATGTGTAAGAACGGAATATATATGTGTAAGAACTGAATATATATGTGTAAGAACTGAATATATATGTGTAAGAACTGAATATATATGCGTAATAACTGAATATATATGCATAAGAACTGAATATATATGCGTAAGAACTGAATATATATGGGTAAAACTGAATATATATGGGAAAGAACGGAATATATATGCGTAAGAACGGAATATATGTGTAAGAACGGAATATATATGTGTAAGAACGGAATATACAAGTGTAAGAACGGAATATATACGTGTAAGAACGGAATATATATGTGTAAGAACGGTATATATGTGTGTAAGAACGGAATATATATGTGTAAGAACGGAATATATATGTGTAAGAACGGAATATATATGTGTAAGAACGGAATATATATGTTTAAGAACTGAATATATATGTGTAAGAACTGAATATATATGCGTAAGAGCTGAATATATATGTGTAAGAACGGAATATATATGTGTAAAAACGGAATATATATGTATAAGAACGGAATATATACGTGTAAGAACGGAATACATACGTGTAAGAACGGAATATATATGTGTAAGAACGGAATATATATGCGTTAGAACGGAAAATATATGTGTAAGAACTGAATATATATGAGTAAGAACTGAATATATGTGCGTAAAACTGAATATATATGCGTAAGAACGGATTATATGTGTAAGAACGGAATATATATGTCTAAGAACGGAATATATATGTGTAAGAACGGAATATATACGTGTAAGAACGGAATATATATGTGTAAGAACGGAATATATACGTGTTAGAACGGAATATATACGTGTAAGAACGGAATATATATGTGTAAGAACGGAATATATATGCGTTAGAACGGAATATATATGTGTAAGAACGGAATATATATTTTTAAGAACGGAATATATGTGTAAGTATATATATGCGTAAGAACGGAATATATATGTGTAAGAATGGAATATGTACGTGTAAGAACGGAATATATATGTGTAAGAACGGAATATATATGTGTATATATCTGGAAGAACGGAATATATATGCGTAAGAACTGAATATATATGCGTAAAACTGAATATATATGCGAAAGAACGGAATATATATGCGTAAGAACGGAATATATGTGTAAGAACGGAATATATATGTGTAAGAACGGAATATATATGTGTAAGAACGGAATATATATGTGTAAGAACGGAATATATATGTGTAAGAACGGAATATATATGTGTAAAAACGGAATATATATGTGTAAGAACTGAATATATATGTATAAGAACTGACTATATATCTGTAAGAACAGAATATATATGCGTAAGAACTGAATATATATGCGTAAGAACTGAACATATATGCGTAAGAACTGAATATGTATGCGTAAGAACTGAACATATATGCGTAAGAACTGAATATATATGCGTAAGAACAGAATATATATGCGTAAGAACGGAATATATATGGTTAAGAACGGAATATATATGTGTAAGAACGGAATATATATGTGTAAGAACTGAATATATATGTGTAAGAACAAAATATATATGTGTAAGAACGGAATATATATGTGTAAGAACGGAATATATACGTGTAAGAACGGAATATATATGTGTAAGTACAGAATATATATGTGTAAAACGGAATATATATGTGTAAAAACGGAATATATATGTGTAAGAACTGAAGATATTTTTGTAAGAACTGACTACATATGTGTAAGAACTGAATATATATGCGAAAGAACTGAATATATTTGCGTAAGAACTGAATATATATGCGTAAGAACTGAATATATATAAGTAAAACTGAATATATATGTGTAAGAACTGAATATATATGCTTAAGAACTGAATATATATGCGTAAGAACTGAATATATATGCGTAAGAAGTGAATATATATGTGTAAGAAGTGAATATATATGTGTAAGAAGTGAATATATATGTGTAAGAACGGAATATATATGTGTGAGAACGGAATAAATATGTGTAAGAACGGAATATATATGTGTAAGAACTGAATATATATGTGTAAGAACTGAATATATATGTGTAAGAACTGAATATATATGTGTAAGAACTGAATATATATGCGTAATAACTGAATATATATGCATAAGAACTGAATATATATGCGTATGAACTGAATATATATGGGTAAAACTGAATATATATGGGAAAGAACGGAATATATATGCGTAAGAACGGAATATATGTGTAAGAACGGAATATATATGTGTAAGAACGGAATATACAAGTGTAAGAACGGAATATATACGTGTAAGAACGGAATATATATATGTAAGAACGGTATATATGTGTGTAAGAACGGAATATATATGTGTAAGAACGGAATATATATGTGTAAGAACGGAATATATATGTGTAAGAACGGAATATATATGTGTAAGAACTGAATATATATGTGTAAGAACTGAATATATATGCGTAAGAGCTGAATATATATGTGTAAGAACAGAATATATATGTGTAAAAACGGAATATATATGTATAAGAACGGAATATATACGTGTAAGAACGGAATACATACGTGTAAGAACGGAATATATATGTGTAAGAACGGAATATATATGCGTTAGAACGGAAAATATATGTGTAAGAACTGAATATATATGAGTAAGAACTGAATATATGTGCGTAAAACTGAATATATATGCGTAAGAACGGATTATATGTGTAAGAACGGAATATATATGTCTAAGAACGGAATATATATGTGTAAGAACGGAATATATACGTGTAAGAACGGAATATATATGTGTAAGAACGGAATATATACGTGTAAGAACGGAATATATATGTGTAAGAACGGAATATATATGCGTTAGAACCGAAAATATATGTGTAAGAACGGAATATATATTTTTCAGAACGGAATATATGTGTAAGAATATATATGCGTAAGAACGGAATATATATGTGTAAGAACGGAATATATATGCGTAAGAACTGAACATATATGCGTAAGAACGGAATATATATGCGTAAGAACGGAATATATACGTGTAAGAACGGAATATATATGTGTAAGAACGGAATATATATGTGTAAGAACAGAATATATATGTGTAAGAACGGAATATATATGTGTAAAAACGGAATATATATGTGTAAGAACGGAATATATAGGTGTAAGAACTGAATATATATGTGTAAGAACGGAATATATATGCGTAAGTACTGAATATATATGCGTAAGAATTGAACATATATGCGTAAGTATGGAACATATATGTATAAGAACGGAATATATATGTGTAAGAACGGAATATATATGTGTAAGAAGTGAATATATATGTGTAAGAACTGAATATATATGTGTAAGAACGGAATATAAATGCGTAAGAACGGAATATATATGCGTAAGAATTGAATATATATGCGTAAGAACGGAATATATATGTGTAAGAACGGAATATATATGTGTAAGAACTGAATATATATGTGTAAGAACGGAATATATGTGTAAGAATATATATGAGTAAGAACGGAAAATATATGTGTAAGAACTGAATATATATGTGTAAGAACTGAATATATATGTGTAAGAACTGAATATATATGTGTAAGAACAGAATATATATGTGTAAGAACTGAATATATATGTGTAAGAACTGAATATATATGTGTAAGAACTGAATATATATGTGTAAGAACTGAATATATATGCGTAAGAACTGAATATATATGAGTAAGAACGGAATATATATGCATAAGAACTGAATATATATGCGTAAGAACGGAATATATATGTGTAAGAACGGAATATATATGTGTAAGAACTGAATATATATGTGTAAGAACGGAATATATATGCGTAAAACTGAATATATATCCGAAAGAACGGAATATATATGCGTAAGAACGGAATATATATGTGTAAGAACTAAAAATATATGCGTAAGAACTGAATATATATGCGTAATAACTGAATATATATGCGTAAAACTGAATATATATGTGTAAGAACTGAATATATATGCGTAAGAACTGAATATATATGCATAAACTGAATATATATGTGTAAGAACTGAATATATATGCGTAAGAACTGAATATATATGCGTAAGAACGGAATATATATGCGTAAGAACGGAATATATATGCGTAAGAACGGAATATATATGTGTAAGAACTGAACATATATGTGTAAGAACTGAATATATATGTGTAAGAACTGAATATATATGCGTAAGAACTGAATATATATGCATAAAACTGAATATATATGCGAAAGAACGGAATATATATGCGTAAGAACGGAATATATGTGTAAGAACGGAATATATATGTGTAAGAACGGAATATATATGTGTAAGAACTGAATATATACGTGTAAGAACGGAATATATATGTGTAATAACTGAATATATATGTGTAAGAACGGAATATATATGTGTAAGAACGGAATATATATGTGTAAGAACTGAACATATATGTGTAAGAAATGAATATATATGAGTAAGAACTGAATATATATCCGTAAGAACTGAATATATATGCCTAAGAACTGAATATATATCTGTTAGAACTGAATATATATGTGTAAGAACTGAATATATATGCGTAAGAACTGAATATATATGCGTAAGAACGGAATATATATGCGTAAGAACGGAATATATACGTGTAAGAACGGAATATGTAAGTGTAAGAACGGAATATATATGTGTAAGAACGGAATATATATGTGTAAGAACGGAATATATATGTGTAAGAACTGAACATATATGTGTAAAAATTGAATATATATGCGTAAGAACTGAATATATATGCGTATGAACGGAATATATATTTGTAGTAACTGAATATATATGCGTAACACTGAATATATATGTGTCAGAAATGAATATATATGTGTAAGAACTGAATATATATGCTTAAGAACTGAATATATATGCGTAAAACTGAATATATATGCGAAAGAACGGAATATATATGCGTAAGAAAGGTATATATGTGTAAGAACGGAATATATATGTGTAAGAACGGAATATATATGTGTAAGAACGGAATATATACGTGTAAGAACGGAATATATATGTGTAAGAACTGAATATATATGTGTATGAACTGAATATATATGCGTAAAAACTGAATATATATGCCTAAGAACTGAATATATATGCGTAAGAACTGAATATATATGAGTAAGAACTGAATATATATGCGTAAGAACTGACTATATATGCGTAAGAACCGAATATATATGCGTAAAACTGAATATATATGTGTAAGAACTGAAGATATATGCGTAAGAACTGAATATATATGCGTAAGAACTGAATATATATGCGTAAGAACGCAATATATATGCGTAAGAACGGAATATATATGTGTAAGAACTGAACATATATGTGTAAGAATTGAATATATATGCGTAAGAACTGAATATATATGCGTATGAACGGAATATATATTTGTAGTAACTGCATATATATGCGTAAAACTGAACATATATGTGTAAGAAATGAATATATATGTGTAATAACTGAATATATATGCTTAAGAACAGAATATATATGCGTAAAACTGAATATATATGCGAAAGAACGGAATATATATGCGTAAGAACGGAATATATGTGTAAGAACGGAATATATATGTTTAAGAACGGAATATATATGCGTAAGTACTGAATATATATGCGTAAGAATTGAACATATATGCGTAAGTATGGAACATATATGTATAAGAACGGAATATATATGTGTAAGAACGGAATATATATGTGTAAGAAGTGAATATAAATGCGTAAGAACTGAATATATATGCGTAAGAACTGAATATATATGCGTAAGAACCGAATATATATGCGTAAAACTGAATATATATCATTGTATATGTGTAAGAACTGAATATATATGCGTAAGAACTGAATATATATGCGTAAGAACTGAATATATATGCGTAAGAACGCAATATATATGCGTAAGAACGGAATATATATGTGTAAGAACGGAATATATATGTGTAAGAACGGAATATATATGTGTAAGAACGGAATATATATGCGTAAGAACTGAATATATATGTGTAAGAACTGAATATATATGTGTAAGAACTGAATATATATGCGTAAGAACTGAATATATATGCATAAAACTGAATATATATGCGAAAGAACGGAATATATATGTGTAAGAACGGAATATATGTGTAAGAACGGAATATATATGTGTAAGAACGGAATATATATGTGTAAGAACTGAATATATACGTGTAAGAACGGAAAATATATGTGTAAGAACGCAATATATATGTGTAAGAACGGAATATATATGTGTAAATACGGAATATATATGTGTAAAAACTGAATATATATGTGTAAGAACTGAATATATACGTGTAAGAACGGAAAATATACGTGTAAGAACGGAATATATATGTGTAAGAACGGAATATATATGCATTAGAACGGAGTAAATATGCGTAAGAACTGAACATATATGCGTAAGAACTGAACATATATGCGTAAGAACTAAATATATATGTGTAAGAACTGAATATATATGTGTATATATGTGTAAGAACGGAATATATGTGTAAGAATATATATGCGTAAGAACGGAATATATATGTGTAACAACTAAATATATATGTGTAAGAACGGAATATATATGTGTAAGAACGGAATATATATGTGTAAGAACGGAATATATATATGTAAGAACTGAATATATATGCGTAAGAACTGAATATATAGGCCTAAGAACTGAATATATATGCGTAAGAACTGAATATAAATGCGTAAGAACTGAATATATATGCGTAAGAACTGAATATATATGCGTAAGAACCGAATATATATGCGTAAAACTGAATATATATCATTGTATATGTGTAAGAACTGAATATATATGCGTAAGAACTGAATATATATGCGTAAGAACTGAATATATATGCGTAAGAACGCAATATATATGCGTAAGAACGGAATATATATGTGTAAGAACGGAATATATTTGTGTAAGAACGGAATATATATGTGTAAGAACGGAATATATATGCGTAAGAACTGAATATATATGTGTAAGAACTGAATATATATGTGTAAGAACTGAATATATATGCGTAAGAACTGAATATATATGCATAAAACTGAATATATATGCGAAAGAACGGAATATATATGTGTAAGAACGGAATATATGTGTAAGAACGGAATATATATGTGTAAGAACGGAATATATATGTGTAAGAACTGAATATATACGTGTAAGAACGGAAAATATATGTGTAAGAACGCAATATATATGTGTAAGAACGGAATATATATGTGTAAATACGGAATATATATGTGTAAGAACTGAATATATATGTGTAAGAACTAAATATATACGTGTAAGAACGGAAAATATACGTGTAAGAACGGAATATATATGTGTAAGAACGGAATATATATGTGTAAGAACGGAATATATATGTGTAAAAACGGAATATATATGTGTAAGAACTGAATATATATGTATAAGAACTGACTATATATCTGTAAGAACAGAATATATATGCGTAAGAACTGAATATATATGCGTAAGAACTGAACATATATGCGTAAGAACTGAATATGTATGCGTAAGAACTGAACATATATGCGTAAGAACTGAATATATATGCGTAAGAACTGAATATATATGCGTAAGAACGGAATATATATGGTTAAGAACGGAATAGATATGTGTAAGAACGGAATATATATGTGTAAGAACTGAATATATATGTGTAAGAACGGAATATATATGTGTAAGAACGGAATATATATGTGTAAGAACGGAATATATACGTGTAAGAACGGAATATATATGTGTAAGTACAGAATATATATGTGTAAAATGGAATATATATGTGTAAAAACGGAATATATATGTGTAAGAACTGAAGATATTTTTGTAAGAACTGACTACATATGTGTAAGAACTGAATATATATGCGAAAGAACTGAATATATTTGCGTAAGAACTGAATATATATGCGTAAGAACTGAATATATATAAGTAAAACTGAATATATATGTGTAAGAACTGAATATATATGCTTAAGAACTGAATATATATGCGTAAGAACTGAATATATATGCGTAAGAAGTGAATATATATGTGTAAGAAATGAATATATATGTGTAAGAAGTGAATATATATGTGTAAGAACGGAATATATATGTGTAAGAACGGAATAAATATGTGTAAGAACGGAATATATATGTGTAAGAACTGAATATATATGTGTAAGAACTGAATATATATGTGTAAGAACTGAATATATATGTGTAAGAACTGAATATATATGCGTAATAACTGAATATATATGCATAAGAACTGAATATATATGCGTAAGAACTGAATATATATGGGTAAAACTGAATATATATGGGAAAGAACGGAATATATATGCGTAAGAACGGAATATATGTGTAAGAACGGAATATATATGTGTAAGAACGGAATATACAAGTGTAAGAACGGAATATATACGTGTAAGAACGGAATATATATGTGTAAGAACGGTATATATCTGTGTAAGAACGGAATATATATGTGTAAGAACGGAATATATATGTGTAAGAACGGAATATATATGTGTAAGAACGGAATATATATGTTTAAGAACTGAATATATATGTGTAAGAACTGAATATATATGCGTAAGAGCTGAATATATATGTGTAAGAACGGAATATATATGTGTAAAAACGGAATATATATGTATAAGAACGGAATATATACGTGTAAGAACGGAATACATACGTGTAAGAACGGAATATATATGTGTAAGAACGGAATATATATGCATTAGAACGGAAAATATATGTGTAAGAACTGAATATATATGAGTAAGAACTGAATATATGTGCGTAAAACTGAATATATATGCGTAAGAACGGATTATATGTGTAAGAACGGAATATATATGTCTAAGAACTGAATATATATGTGTAAGAACGGAATATATACGTGTAAGAACGGAATATATATGTGTAAGAACGGAATATATACGTGTAAGAACGGAATATATACGTGTAAGAACGGAATATATATGTGTAAGAACGGAATATATATGCGTTAGAACGGAATATATATGTGTAAGAACGGAATATATATTTTTAAGAACGGAATATATGTGTAAGAATATATATGCGTAAGAACGGAATATATATGTGTAAGAATGGAATATATGTGCGTAAAACTGAATATATATGCGTAAGAACGGATTATATGTGTAAGAACGGAATATATATGTCTAAGAACGGAATATATATGTGTAAGAACGGAATATATACGTGTAAGAACGGAATATATATGTGTAAGAACGGAATATATACGTGTAAGAACGGAATATATACGTGTAAGAACGGAATATATATGTGTAAGAACGGAATATATATGCGTTAGAACGGAATATATATGTGTAAGAACGGAATATATATTTTTAAGAACGGAATATATGTGTAAGAATATATATGCGTAAGAACGGAATATATATGTGTCAGAACGGAATATATATGTGTAAGAACGGAATATATATGTGTAAAAACGGAATATATATGTGTAAGAACTGAATATATATGTATAAGAACTGACTATATATCTGTAAGAACAGAATATATATGCGTAAGAACTGAATATATATGCGTAAGAACTGAACATATATGCGTAAGAACTGAATATGTATGCGTAAGAACTGAACATATATGCGTAAGAACTGAATATATATGCGTAAGAACTGAATATATATGCGTAAGAACGGAATATATATGGTTAAGAACGGAATATATATGTGTAAGAACGGAATATATATGTGTAAGAACTGAATATATATGTGTAAGAACGAAATATATATGTGTAAGAACGGAATATATATGTGTAAGAACGGAATATATACGTGTAAGAACGGAATATATATGTGTAAGTACAGAATATATATGTGTAAAACGGAATATATATGTGTAAAAACGGAATATATATGTGTAAGAACTGAAGATATTTTTGTAAGAACTGACTACATATGTGTAAGAACTGAATATATATGCGAAAGAACTGAATATATTTGCGTAAGAACTGAATATATATGCGTAAGAACTGAATATATATAAGTAAAACTGAATATATATGTGTAAGAACTGAATATATATGCTTAAGAACTGAATATACATGCGTAAGAACTGAATATATATGCGTAAGAAGTGAATATATATGTATAAGAAGTGAATATATATGTGTAAGAAGTGAATATATATGTGTAAGAACGGAATATATATGTGTAAGAACGGAATAAATATGTGTAAGAACGGAATATATATGTGTAAGAACTGAATATATATGTGTAAGAACTGAATATATATGTGTAAGAACTGAATATATATGTGTAAGAACTGAATATATATGCGTAATAACTGAATATATATGCGTAAGAACTGAATATATATGCGTATGAACTGAATATATATGGGTAAAACTGAATATATATGGGAAAGAACGGAATATATATGCGTAAGAACGGAATATATGTGTAAGAACGGAATATATATGTGTAAGAACGGAATATACAAGTGTAAGAACGGAATATATACGTGTAAGAACGGAATATATATATGTAAGAACGGTATATATGTGTGTAAGAACGGAATATATATGTGTAAGAACGGAATATATATGTGTAAGAACGGAATATATATGTGTAAGAACGGAATATATATGTGTAAGAACTGAATATATATGTGTAAGAACTGAATATATATGCGTAAGAGCTGAATATATATGTGTAAGAACAGAATATATATGTGTAAAAACGGAATATATATGTATAAGAACGGAATATATACGTGTAAGAACGGAATACATACGTGTAAGAACGGAATATATATGTGTAAGAACGGAATATATATGCGTTAGAACGGAAAATATATGTGTAAAAACTGAATATATATGAGTAAGAACTGAATATATGTGCGTAAAACTGAATATATATGCGTAAGAACGGATTATATGTGTAAGAACGGAATATATATGTCTAAGAACGGAATATATATGTGTAAGAACGGAATATATACGTGTAAGAACGGAATATATATGTGTAAGAACGGAATATATACGTGTAAGAACGGAATATATATGTGTAAGAACGGAATATATATGCGTTAGAACCGAATATATATGTGTAAGAACGGAATATATATTTTTAAGAACGGAATATATGTGTAAGAATATATATGCGTAAGAACGGAATATATATGTGTAAGAACGGAATATATATGCGTAAGAACTGAATATATATGCGTAAGAACTGAACATATATGCGTAAGAACGGAATATATATGCGTAAGAACGGAATATATACGTGTAAGAACGGAATATATATGTGTAAGAACGGAATATATATGTGTAAGAACAGAATATATATGTGTAAGAACGGAATATATATGTGTAAAAACGGAATATATATGTGTAAGAACGGAATATATAGGTGTAAGAACTGAATATATATGTGTAAGAACGGAATATATATGCGTAAGTACTGAATATATATGCGTAAGAATTGAACATATATGCGTAAGTATGGAACATATATGTATAAGAACGGAATATATATGTGTAAGAACGGAATATATATGTGTAAGAAGTGAATATATATGTGTAAGAACTGAATATATATGTGTAAGAACGGAATATAAATGCGTAAGAACGGAATATATATGCGTAAGAATTGAATATATATGCGTAAGAACGGAATATATATGTGTAAGAACGGAATATATATGTGTAAGAACTGAATATATATGTGTAAGAACGGAATATATGTGTAAGAATATATATGAGTAAGAACGGAAAATATATGTGTAAGAACTGAATATATATGTGTAAGAACTGAATATATATGTGTAAGAACTGAATATATATGTGTAAGAACAGAATATATATGTGTAAGAACTGAATATATATGTGTAAGAACTGAATATATATGTGTAAGAACTGAATATATATGTGAAAGAACTGAATATATATGCGTAAGAACTGAATATATATGAGTAAGAACGGAATATATATGCATAAGAACTGAATATATATGCGTAAGAACGGAACATATATGTGTAAGAACGGAATATATATGTGTAAGAACTGAATATATATGTGTAAGAACGGAATATATATGCGTAAAACTGAATATATATCCGAAAGAACGGAATATATATGCGTAAGAACGGAATATATATGTGTAAGAACTACAAATATATGCGTAAGAACTGAATATATATGCGTAATAACTGAATATATATGCGTAAAACTGAATATATATGTGTAAGAACTGAATATATATGCGTAAGAACTGAATATATATGCATAAACTGAATATATATGTGTAAGAACTGAATATATATGCGTAAGAACTGAATATATATGCGTAAGAACGGAATATATATGCGTAAGAACGGAATATATATGCGTAAGAACGGAATATATATGTGTAAGAACTGAACATATATGTGTAAGAACTGAATATATATGTGTAAGAACTGAATATATATGCGTAAGAACTGAATATATATGCATAAAACTGAATATATATGCGAAAGAACGGAATATATATGCGTAAGAACGGAATATATGTGTAAGAACGGAATATATATGTGTAAGAACGGAATATATATGTGTAAGAACTGAATATATACGTGTAAGAACGGAATATATATGTGTAATAACTGAATATATATGTGTAAGAACGGAATATATATGTGTAAGAACGGAATATATATGTGTAAGAACTGAACATATATGTGTAAGAAATGAATATATATGAGTAAGAACTGAATATATATCCGTAAGAACTGAATATATATGCCTAAGAACTGAATATATATCTGTTAGAACTGAATATATATGTGTAAGAACTGAATATATATGCGTAAGAACTGAATATATATGCGTAAGAAAGGAATATATATGCGTAAGAACGGAATATATACGTGTAAGAACGGAATATGTAAGTGTAAGAACGGAATATATATGTGTAAGAACGGAATATATATGTGTAAGAACGGAATATATATGTGTAAGAACTGAACATATATGTGTAAAAATTGAATATATATGCGTAAGAACTGAATATATATGCGTATGAACGGAATATATATTTGTAGTAACTGAATATATATGCGTAACACTGAATATATATGTGTCAGAAATGAATATATATGTGTAAGAACTGAATATATATGCTTAAGAACTGAATATATATGCGTAAAACTGAATATATATGCGAAAGAACGGAATATATATGCGTAAGAAAGGTATATATGTGTAAGAACGGAATATATATGTATAAGAACGCAATATATATGTGTAAGAACGGAATATATACGTGTAAGAACGGAATATATATGTGTAAGAAC
>JAWPHD010023546.1:0-21840 GCA_037043455.1 Cyrtodaria siliqua | reverse complement strand
ATATTAGAGCGTGACCTATATAGAGACTAGTGATACACTAAGCCGGATAGAGTCTATGAAGAGAAATCTTCACAATTAAGAAACCACTGTCGGTCGCAACGCTCCCACCCTCTCGGTTTCTTAATGGTGAAGATTTCTCTTTCCTAAGAAACGACAGGATGAAATGCAAGCCCATCATCATCGGTTGTCTCACCTTAATTTTTCTTATTAATTCTCAAGGAGGGTTAGGTTGGTAGGGATGGTAAGGGGAGAGGTGTAAGGGTATGCGATGTAGTGAACACGCATATATATAAATACAGCCAGCGAGTATTCTTCCTTAATAAAGGAAACACATAATGCGAAAGTCTTTTTGGGGTGTAAGGTCAAGGTCAGATGTGGGGTGTGGCTTGGTATGAATGGTAAATGTAAACCTATTGAGTTCTTACATTAAGTATCCAATAAATTTGGCATTTCATTCACAAAGTCAATTACATATGGCGAAAACTTGCCTAGGTGTTTTGTCGTTATAGTCAGGATCAAGGTCACTGGTGCGGTTGGGCATGGGCAGAGGATTATGTCTTACCACAGTTAATGCATTTACACATTTTCATTTCAAACATAGGTATATAATTTCAAAAAACGTTAACCACAACTTTAACTCTGTAAAAGTTATTTTGTCCTTAAAGTCAAGGTCAATGTCTCTGTTAGGATTTTTTTTGTGGTGGGGGATAGGTAGGGGGGAGGGAGTGGATAAGTCAAAGAGTTAGGTCATACCTTATTACCTTATTTAATGTAAACACCAAGTTGAAAAGCAAGACCTTTGACGGTTTTAGAGATATATACCTTCCAGCAAACTTTAACCTACAACTTAAACCAAGTGTTGACAGCGCCATCGCCGTCGCCGCCGACGGAAACGTGATCCCTATGATCAATGAAAAGGCGCTAGTATGTTTACTGGGCTCAATAATAAATCAAGGGATATTCCGCAATATTATAATTAGTTTGCACCCCTGAAAATGATAAGCTTGAATTTAAGTTTAAAATGAGCCGCGTTCGTTAGTTTGGCTTGCTAATGTCCATATTACACCGGCCTATACTCACAAAGGACAAGGTATGGTAAAAATGTATTTTGAAACCAAAAATATTCAAAAGGCAAACTAAATATTTAACTTAAATCTGTTGTGCATATTTAAGTCAAATCATAAAAGTCTATCTTTAAACAGTATTCTCATCTGTTTTATTTATCTAGAAGATTTATCCAGGTCTCAAAAAATGGAATGTTCTACAGAGTTTTTATATTTTGTTGATTTTGAACTTTTCTGGGTAAGGGTTTTATCCTAAAAATATAGAGAGTCCCTAAGAGCACAAACAAGGTTTTGTCAGATGATGCGTCCCTATCAATTACCTGAACTAATAACAATAAAACAACTGCGCTCGAGAGTGTATTTTCAGGACCAAAAACTGACAGAAAAATGCTGAAAATGAACAAAAATATCGTATTGTTGAAGTGGGCTCTTAAACTTAGATATTTTACACACCAACATTGAAGGAATAGTTTGCCCCTTATACTACCAAGTCATTTGGATCCGCTTATGATTGTCAAACTTTTCACTGATTTCAGTTTAATATTGTGGAAGTAATGATAGTACCTTTTGACTTGTCTTTAATTTGTACGTTATCAGTTGGTATTGTCTCTTCATCACGCCCCCTACAGTCTTAGTTTGAAAATGAATTTCATCCATTTGTTTAAACCTCTGGTCTATTATCTCCCCTTTCTCATTTTTGTCCAGCGATGTTAGTGACTTTGTGGAACAGGAACTTGGTACGATGATGAACATCTTCTGATACACACAGCACTCGGGATGTTTTGACTTTAGTTCTTTAAGCTTTTCCACGTGTTCTGAAACGCATTGAGATGGTTACAACTGTAATGTTTGGTTATGTCTAAGTGGCAATAAGAGAATTCTGGTATAATTTAAGAGATTTTACCTTTACTTGACCATACTTGTTTTGTTAGAAAAGAGATATAATTTGAAAATATATTCCCATATGCAGGTAAGCAGTCAGAATGGTGACATTTGGTCCTAAAACGAAATCAGCAAATCTGAAAATAGTAAATAAAGAATCCCCCTGTGCTAAAAGCAGATATTGTATGAACCTGGCAGATGTAAATTTAAAAATACGAATTACTTACCATCCAACGTTATACGTAGATAGTTGAGCACATACGCCCACGCCAACCCCTTGTACACATATTTGGCAGACACAATGGAATCCATAGGTATGTTTCCGCCTGGTGTTAAAAAGGAACATAGTTATACGAATATGTAAATCTCATACACGAAAGAATCATGAATTAAGCTAAGTTCGTTATATAAAGTCGGTAGCAAGTATACAGTTGCAACAATGCATAGATCCAACATTTCCGTAAACCCACCCACCTTCTCCAAAAACAGAATATGATAATGGACCTTAGGAAACGGCCGAGTTTAATTTGGTCATAACCATTTATCATGTGTTCTATTACGTATTGAATTTGTATGGCAAACTATAATTGGCACAAATTGTTTTGACGCAGGACGACTTAAGTACAGGACGACGAGTTTGCAACGAGTTCGCAATACACATTAAATAACAATTTTACTGAATACTTTCATATTGCTTCCAATCAATATAAATTGTTTTATCATTTGTTTGATTATATTTTTTCCGTGTACTTAATTGTAATCTGTAGCATTTGATGGAATTTGTATCTTGTCATTATCATTTTCATACTATCTTTGTCTAACTTGTTTTTTGGTTTATCAAAAGAGGTTATGACCCTATCATTCTTCAACGCACTGCATGCTTGGTGGTGGACCCATTTACAGTTCGCCACTATGCTTTCCTCTTTAATTGTGTGATGATCGGACAGGCTGTGGACCCTATGATGACGTCTACCTAAAGCCCAAAAGGACGTTGACGTTTGATGTTTGCCTTCAGTCTTGTCTTTCGTAGTTTCCATGGTTTGTTCTCTTGTTGCTCTGGCTTCTTCCAAGTCATTGAGTACCTTCTTTGTGGCTTTCTAGGCCATTGTTTGTTGTATTGTCTTTCATTTTCATTTATTTGGTATTACGTATGACGTCGACGTCGATTCGACCTCGTACGACGTCAAGCGATCTTCTGAAGAGTGTTGACTATTCGCTAACGGTTAAATCCGTTGATGAGTGAACACATTCCATTATTTCAATTTCATTCCAAACATCTTGGAAAAACATGTCATGTTCATGTTGATAGTAGGCAGCTTTCCGTTTCATAACAGTTGAAAGAAGCCCCTGATCAACTTGCAATGTCAACGCCTTGCCAATGCAAAGTTAACTGGACAAAATTAAAGTCTTCGATACAATTGTGTATTAAGTTTGTTGGATATACAGCCTTTTTTGTGTACAGGTGTAAATACATGATGCGATTTTGACTGGTCATGATGCGATTTTGACTGGTAAACTGACATTGTCAGATACTTTTTTTTATTTTTACAGTGCAGATGCGTTTAGAATATAGATATAAAAATCGAAAAGGAAAAGCAGCATTCAAGGACGACAAACACACTGAAACAAAGAACAACATTAAAGATGAATACAAGGCCAAATAAGACATCACAAACACAAATAGGTGGACAATAGGGCTACCGCATTGGAACGCTCAGTGGCAAAAAAGGCCGATGGGGGTTTAAACCAGGTTCTATGGTGCACCAAACCTCACACTTACCCTACTTCATTCCAATAAAACGGGACAGTGTAAATAAAGAAATCCCCATCATGAACTATTTTCTAACCAACAAAGCATTAATAGGCAATATAAGTAAAACACAAAGATTCTCGAGTATATATAAATACAAAAAAAAAAGAATACAAAAAAACAATAGCCTAGAAAGCCACAAAGAAGGTACTCAATGACTTGGCAGAAGCCAGAGCAATAAGAGAACAAACCATTGAGGACAAGAAAAGATTGCAGACAAATATCAAACGTCAACGTCCTTCGGGATTTAGGAAGACGTCATCATAGGGTCCACAGCCTGTCCGGTCATCGCACAATTAAAGAGTAAAGCACAGTGGCGAACTGTAAATGGGTTCACCACAAAGCATGCAGTGCTTTGCAGAATGATAGGGTCATAACCTCTTTTGATAAACCTTTTAACAAGTTTAACAAAGATAGTATGAAAGTGATCATGACCAAGGATCTTACGAAGTTTGAAAATCACGTCATCATAGTTAACACATGATCCACATTCAAGAAACTTAAACACAATATCTAGCTATATAACGCGATATATCAGAGCATATGCATATTACCTCTGACGTGTGTGTATTATCCATATAGAAGCCTAGGAACAGTTTTATCATTTGTGTATAATGACTGCAAATGAAAATGTATGAAAAAAAGGGTGCTCTATTGTGAACTGTCTACGTCAGTCATATACCAGATTTAGATTATATTCTGTGAGCATCATGAATTCTGCACGCTATATATCAGAGCATAGGCGTATTTCCTCTGACGTGTGTGTATTATCCATATAGAAGCCTAGGAACATTGTGTTTAATCTGTGTAGAATGATTGCAAACGAAACTGTATGAAAATAAGGGTGCTCTGTTGTGAACTGTCATCTGCTAGGTTCAGTTTATATTTAGCAACTGTGAACATCATGAATTTTACCATATTTTGACTGTAACTCCTAGACATTAGGAGTAAGGAACTTTGGGCGTTTCCTAAATGTCTGACTAAATGTTAAAGAGAAGAAGCAGCCAAAGAATATGACACTTTAAACATTAGGTTACACAGATGACTGGCTTATGACTGACGTTTGAGTACTTGCATTGTTGCTTTCTACATTTTTGTTTTTATATGCATATATACATGATCATCTCTTTGTCATACTTATAATACCTATTAATGCTACATTATTTGTTAGAGAATATAGCCTGACGGGGATTTCTTTATTTGCACTGTCCCGTTTTACTGGGATGACAATTGGGTAAGAGTGAGGTTTGGTGCATCCTAGAACCTGGTTTAAACCATCAGCGGACATTTTGCCACTGGTCATTCCAAGGCGGTAGCCCTATAGTCAACTCTTTTATACCTATATATATATTTTAATATCTTAACTAGGACTAAAGAGTAAGATCCTACAAGTACGAAAGACTACAAGTACGAACGCAATTCCTAGATTGTAGTCTATGTAACATATTGTCTGGACCTGCGAGTTGGTGAGGCAAAGCTAGAAACAATGATGAAGTTTGCAATGCCATAAACAGAAAAGAAAAAAACAAACTTATGCAACAATCTTGAGTCACACTTACATTTCAAGATCTGTAGCAGCTTGTCCTTGTAGTTTGCCTCTTGTTTACTGAGATGCGTTACCGACCTAAGGTCAGCCGTCACATGGTCTTCATCGATTCCATCTAAAAGGGGTATAACTCTCACTTGATTTGCTTCCACGCTGTTGTGCAGGACAGATCGATATTTAAATGTCATCAGCTTATTGCTATCTACTGCAGTTTTTGACAGTATGAAAACTACCCACATAGATTCGGACATAGCTTGCTCTAGTACTTGAAAGTGGTCACGACCTTGCTGAATACCTGACCAAACTTTGAAACCATTTGAAGCAATGTGTTGCTGAATCTCTATAGCTGTTAAAGCATCTTCCTCGCAATCATCCAGGTAATCAATGAAGACTGTCCTCTCAAACTCGTCTTGGTCAAGTCCTTCAGCTCTGTCTAGTTTTAATGTATTGTTTGCATCCAGCGCACCCAGCTGGAATATATGAGAATTACAGAGGCATGTAAATCAGAAAAGGATAGTAATATGTGCATCATACACATTCTAGTAATTGAACTGAAACATGCAATGATACAATACAAAACGTACAATGACATGCAAATCACAAACGTATGTAGATATGTGAATCATTATGGACAATTCCTTATCTAAACAGGTAAAAAAACTACATTAAAGAAAATGTTAACATTCATATGTGAATTGCAAACAGAAAATATGTTTTTAATCACATAGGTATGTTGGTATGTGATCACACATATATGTTGATATATGACTCATAAAAGTACGTTGACACTCGAATTACAACGTTATACTGATATGTAAATCACAAACGTATGTTTATGTGAGCCAAAATAGAACAGTTTATCTTTAAATATATTTATGTAAATCTCTATGTTGATATATGACTCATAAAAGTACGTTGACAGGCGAATCACAAAACTATATATTGATATGTAAATCACAAACGTATGTTTTATATGTAAGCCGAACAAAAATAGACCAATGTATCTTTAAATTTATTTATGTATATCTCTGTATTATAACAGATTATACTTGAAAGAATAATGTTCAAATATTATTAACATTCTAGACAAATACCGAATTATCATTTATCACATAACTTACGGTGTGGAAGTGGAATAACACCATTCTAGATTTTCGATATACAATAGTTGTATAAGTATAAACGATATACAATAGTTGTATAAGTATGAACGATATACACTAGTTGTATAAGTATGAACGATATACACTAGTTGTATAAGTATGAACGATATACAATAGTTGTATAAGTATGAACGATATACAATAGTTGTATAAGTATGAACGATATACAATAGTTGTATAAGTATGAACGATATACAATAGTTGTATAAGTATGAACGATATACACTAGTTGTATAAGTATGAACGATATACAATAGTTGTATAAGTATGAACGATATACACTAGTTGTATAAGTATGAACGATATACAATAGTTGTATAAGTATGAACGATATACAATAGTTGTATAAGTATGAACGATATACACTAGTTGTATAAGTATGAACGATATACAATAGTTGTATAAGTATGAACGATATACAATAGTTGTATAAGTATGAACGATATACAATAGTTGTATAAGTATGAACGATATACAATAGTTGTATAAGTATGAACGATATACACTAGTTGTATAAGTATGAACGATATACAATAGTTGTATAAGTATGAACGATATACAATAGTTGTATAAGTATGAACGATATACATTAGTTGTATAAGTATGAACGATATACACTAGTTGTATAAGTATGAACGATATACAATAGTTGTATAAGTATGAACGATATACAATAGTTGTATAAGTATGAACGATATACATTAGTTGTATAAGTATGAACGATATACAATAGTTGTATAAGTATGAAAATAAGCTTAGTATGCTTTGTCAAAAAAAATCGATAATGACTATGATCCAATTTCCACGGTTTATGTCGGTTTGCGTGTTAAAGCGACAGGCAAAATGCAATAAAAGTCGATATGTGAGAAATAGAATCTAACATTCGTTCTCATTCATTATTGAATTTATTAAACTCGTTGGCAAAATTAATATAATGCTCGGCAAGAGCCTCGCATTATATCATTTTCCCAACTCGTTTAATAAATTCAATAATGAGTGTGTACTCACGTAAGATCCTCTATTAATAGCACGCTTAATTTCCAAACGAATTTCTGGATAATCCCGCATTAAGTTACAATGTAAAGTACCTGTATTGTGGAATCCCCAGTGGCCAATTCTGTTTTGATTGCTTTAAGAAGAACATCTCCACCGTGCTTTTTTAAATCTAAAAGAAATGTGCAATAAATATACTAATGAGAATAGAAAATATTCCCTATACGTTCAATAGACTGAATTTCACGAACTGAGTCCTGGAATAACATCAGAAGGATTTCTTTAATGAATCACAGGACTGATGTTTGGGGTTCACCTACAACGGACAAATTTAATGCACAATGGTATTGTGTTTGGGAATCACATTGGAAGGACCCATTTAGCTTTCCTATTATGGATCACCGATAATGGATCAGTTATTGTTGATGTTTATGGATCATCTAGACCATACCACTTATTGCTCATGCCACACTGACAGAACTTGTGTTGCGGATCCCCTTTCATGCTGCAACATCAAACGGATTAGTCATTACTGATGACACACCACTTATTGTTGACCCAGCTTATGTTCCTATGATTTCTGCTGACTAGTGATCTTTACACAACTACATACTGGCGTTTGTAGTCATACATAACCAATTTATTGCTGCTCCTACAGGAATGTTGTTTTGAGATAACACAGACAAGAACCATTTAGTATTCTAGTAACATTACTGAATTTAGCGATCACCTTCAAATTAAGTGGTTAAGAGAGTAACAAGATTTGAAGAAATTCTCAGAGAATACTCAATAGCTTTAAAAAGAAAAATATAACTGCCCTATTTCTGCCAAGAAGTACATTTATTTATAATTAGAATATATGTTTATGCTAAGTGTATAAACACAACAGGTCCAAATAACTAAGTGTATAATGATATTATTGCTGATAAATTAATGACTATGTCAACGAGTCACAAACACAACTAAAACTGGTTCATTGGGTATACAGTTAACCAGTATTTCTCACCATCGTAGTGTAACAGTCTCAGCATGTTGTTACACTCTTCGTTTTTCGGGTGGTTCACCAATCGGTTGAATGCAAAGTAAAATCTGGCCACTTGTAGACTCCTTTCGCCACTGGAGATGTGTAATTTTGGAGATTTCTTTCCGTCAGCACATAAGTCAGGGTTTAACCATTCTAACGGATCCGATTCAAGTTTTTTTAGGATGCCAAGTGTGTTAGGCACCTGACCAACGAAAAAATATCTCTGCAATGAAAAATCGGAATTATATATTTATAGAGCTATTTTATAAATTAGGCAAACAGAAACTACATGCATATGTTACAAACACAAGTAATACTTTTATACATTGCTTTAATAAGGAACGATGAATAAGGTCTTTTGTGGCACATTCCCATCAACAGATCACGTGGTCATTGCAGATACTCAACTGTTGGTCTTGTTTATGACGAAATGAGATCATGCGTGTGAATGTGTGAAAACCACTAACAAGCTGGTTCTTGAATTAATGATTGTGTTATAAACGAAAATGATGGCTGAATAAACAATAAAATACATTTTTAAAAAGGTTTGTTTAGGTTTTAAACCAGGAATAAACGTTATCCGATGACACAACGTCAGCCAGTCAGCATACGTTACCGAAACGTCAGCATTTTCATATGAACCTTATTATAGCACACCTCATAAATACCAATATTTGTACATAATGCAAAGTACAACAATTCATCAATTTAACTATTTTAAATAGACCAGCATATTATTTGCCAGTCTGCAAATCAAATATGTGAAATTGTATACACAAAAGGAGAAATTTGACAATCGTCGAACACGATAAATATAAAATATATTGCAGTCTCGGTTTAAATGAGACGGTGTTCATGAACGGTATTGAAAAATGTTAGCTAAAGTTCACACCCTCTAGCCCCGGGTTGAGCATAAGTAATAGATAGAGTCTGGTCTCAGCGAGTTGGCTTATTTAAACACCGAGATGAGCGTAGCCCATCGAGGTGTTTAAATAACCAACGAGCTGAGACAGACTCTATCTTTTTTGTAGCATGGTGTACTTGTAGCATGGTCGGTGACATTTCCTTTGATCAATGCAGAGCATTAAATCGTTTAATTTAGGTTAACTAAAGGGGCTTTACCGTACTACAACTACCGGATATTGGAATTTAGAGTACGGTCACTATGACGTCACAGTGTTACTCAGTACACCATGCTACAAAAAAGATAGAGTCTGTCTCAGCTCGTTGGTTATTTAAACACCTCGATGGGCTACGTCTCGGTGTTTAAATAAGCCAACTCGCTGAGACCAGACTCTATCTATTACTTAATAATACTGTGACGTCATAGTGACCGTACTCTAAATTCCAATATCCGGTAGTTGTAGTACGGCATAGCCACGCCCCTTTAGTTACCCTAAATTAAACGATTTAATGCTCTGCATTCATCAAAGGAAATGTCACCGACCATGCTACAACTCAATATTAAAATGTCAACAGCACGACATTTTGAGCCATCCCGAAGATGGTATATATATGACGGTGAACATTAAAAAGCTGACAAAATAGCTTAAGGGTGATTAAACAAAACTCACGGCCTTTAAAGTCTGGAGTAGTGGAACCACCTCGCAATTTAAGTAAGAAAAGAAAGTGTTTTTTTTTGAGAATGTACCACCGATATTTGTATATATCAGGCTCAGCGATCTCCAAACTAAATAAACGTTCATGACACTATTGATGTAGGTAGTAATCTCTGACCTGTCCATCAGCATCAGTAATACTGTACACTATCACTCTGTATGGTCTGTTGGCAAAACTTCCTCTGCTCGCAAATATCTCATTCAATTCACCTTCATGCTGCAGCATCAAACAGTTTAATCATTAGTGATGACACAATTCACCTTTTTCATATCTAATTTCCACAGCGTCTGTTTACAAATACATAGTCTTTGAATGAAGTCATTTTAAAATTGTTGGAGAGTAAATTGTTCAAGCTACAATTAATGTTTCAGAAGAAATATAAAAAGATCGGACAGGGAAAGTAGCATTCAAGGAGGACAGTCAACCACAACACACAGAAACAAACACGCAAACAGACAAAGAAGAAGGCAAAAACAATAATAAATGCAAACGACATCACAAACACAAAAGGGTTGACAATAGAACTACCGCACTGGAACGGTCAGTGGCAAAGTAGGCCACTGGAGGATTAAACCGGTTCTAGGGTGCACCAAACCTCACACTTACCCTACTGTCATCCCATTAAAACAGGACAGTTTAAATAAAGAAATCCCCGCCATGATCTAATCTCTAACCAACAAGGCAGCATCAATAGGCAATATAAGTAAAACACAAATATGCTCGTGTAAATACAATACATAAAATACAATAGCCTAGAAAGCCACAATGAAGGTACTCAATGACTTGGCAGAAGCCAGAGCAGTAAGAGAATAAACCATTTAGGGCACGATAGAATGATCATGGACAGAAGGTATGCATTGATTTTGTTTAATTATCGGAAATAATCTCAATGAGGTTATAAAATTGGAAATAGATGTAGATATTTGGGAAATTGAACAATCTAACACAATTATCTTCAAAAACAACTCCAACTTCAATCGCATTAGGCAAGTGTTCCTCAAGCAAAAATGAACAATAGCTCTGTTGCAGTTGTGTACAACATTCTTACACCAACCTTTATTCTAGGATCTAGGTCGGTCAGTTTCTGAGGTACATTTGCACTGTACGGGATAAGGTTGAATTCTACTATAGGAAACCGGTCTGGGTTTTGCTTATACCAACTGCTAGCTTTGATTTTACTTTCCAACTCTGAAAAAATAAATAATTACATATACAGTACCTGTATGCTGCTATATGTTAATTTCTATATAAACATTAAGCCTATAAGAACATACGTTTAGCAATGTCCCCCAACGGCACCGTTTTGGTACATTCAACTCTGTTCAAATATATGGCTCATGATACACAAGGAAGACCATCGATGCATGCAGTCAGCACAGCAGATATATCTTTTGAAAGTACTCTAAGACTTAGACTATTGATCTAAATTATATATCTGCATCTTAGCGTAAACAATTACTGATTCTAATTAAGAAGGGAAGATGCCCATTTGACTTTCTTTTTGTAGAACAGTCAAACGGTCACTTCGTCCAAGTAAAGTAGATATAAAAATCAAACTGGAAAAGTAGCATTCAAGAGGACGACGACAGAAGACAGAAACTAGTGACCATCTAGGCCAAGATCCATAACGTGACGTGGTTACATTTCCATACATCCGATGGCAGAAGCAGATGGATTAAGCTTAAGGAGACAAGTGCAATTGTATATGCAGCTGCATCCCTTTCTATTTATGCTTCTCTCGTAGGGAAACGCGATACTAACTTGGCAACACACGCGATACTAACTTGGCAACACAATCCTTGCGTATCCAGTGAAGTGGCTCCACACTTGTCCCGCTGATAGGTTTGCATTCACCAGTATGGATTCCATAGGAGACTTCTCTGGGGTAATAGAAAACCAAAATAGGTTTGCAGTCATCAGTATGGACTCCATAGGAGACTTCTCTGGGGTAATAGAAAACCAAAATAGGTTTGCATTCACCAATATGGATTCCATAGGAGACTTCTCTGGGGTAATAGAAAACCAAAATAGGTTTGCAGTCACCATTATGGACTCCATAGGAGACTTCTTTGATGAAAGCATAAAGTCGATATACTTAAAATGTAATGCCTCAAGTACAAGAGCACTATATGAGGTTGTATGATGCCAATACTTTATAAAATGAATAGTATGTCCGCGTAGATTGCTACAATCGTCACTAAGCACTATTACACAGTTGCATATTATATTACCTTAGGGGATATTAGTGTACTTCAATTCAAATTACTATAATTTATCATGCAACGAATGTTTCTACTTTACAAATACTATCCTAGAATATTTCCTGCTGCTGTATTAAGCTAGCTGTGTACACGTGCTATTGTTCGACGACTTAAAGTGTCATGAATCAAGCACTTGAACCACAGATATACACATTTATGTTTTATACTCATCAATTCAGGAATACA
Source organism: Cyrtodaria siliqua (assembly GCA_037043455.1). Classification (NCBI taxonomy): domain Eukaryota; kingdom Metazoa; phylum Mollusca; class Bivalvia; order Adapedonta; family Hiatellidae; genus Cyrtodaria; species Cyrtodaria siliqua. Next base: position 9,291 of record JAWPHD010023546.1, on the reverse strand, counting down.
ATGCATTATCAAAAGAAAGTATTTCTTATCAATATAAATACATTTAACGGCCGAAAACATATTTTGTTCAAGTTACTTCCCTTGACAAAACATTCTCTATTTGTATTTTGACCGCAGTAGACGTGAGTTGTTGTTTCCATTGCTTTTCATGTAAATTATGTTATTTTAAACAGTTTGCAAGAAAATAAAATAAAAAATTACATGTTTAGTAACTTAGAATTTCAGTTACTATGTAATTCTTATATATGCGACACGATGGGTGACACCATTAAAAACCTTTAACTGGACACATCCATAGCGTTCTGATTGAATCTGAAGTCACCTTGTTGGTTATCCGAGAGATCTAAGAAGATGAGATTCGATATTTAAGATAGGAAAAACAGATAGGAACAACTCAAAATTTCAAGCATGCAACATTTTATATCTTTCTTTCACTTGTAATTCTATAGAAATTGTCATTTCTTTAAACGAATACCCATAAATGGTATTTGAATGCATTGGTATTTTCAAAATATTTCTAAAACATTATTTAAAAAGTCCCACAATGTCATAATTATGTATGCCACCCACTGTTGTTGTTGTTGTAGTTTTGCTTATAACCGTACATAAATTGTCATTGGGTGTAACAGGAGTCAGCAAATTGTCTGAAATTAATGATAATAATATCAGGTGTACACTGCAATTATTATAAACATAAGAGGAGAAAGTGAGGAACGAGCTTTTTCAGTTTTAAAGTGTATACATATTGGGAACAAAGACGGATATTCTGTGACTAAATAAATGCCAGGAGGTGACAGAAACTGACTGAATAGGTGGAAGTTTGAGTAGCATTTAGCTATAAGTATGTATGGACTTCCAACCGTGTTAAGAGTGTTCAGAGTGGTGTCACACTGGACAAAACGTATATGATGAAGAGAGTGAGGATGTAATCCACATACCATTAATGATTTCACATTATTATCTTCACACAACAGTGGTGTTTTAGGTTTCATTTTATTTCAGAAAAAAAGAAGACTAAATAATATTTATTAACTGAATGGAAAAAGAAACGCATAATCAAAAATGTTGCATGTACTCCACTATTATATACACCTAAATCCACGTAATATTCCAGATATATCTCAACGTGTTTTGTACAAAATGGGGCTACAACAAATTACAGAAAGGACGACTCTGTCATGTAGTAGACCTTTTAATCAAAGTATACGTTTTACACGAAATGCATCAATGATAAAGTATTCAAGCCATTTCAGTATTGTGTTTAATGTTAAGAGATTGCAACGTTTAAAGCCTAAGTGTGCTCACCAATGCGTGTTCTGTCTATTATGAAACTTCAAAGAGGTAACCATTGGTGTGTTCAGTGCTGTTTAAACCTTCTTTCGGAAAGGACAGGCCTAATGTCACCTTGTACCTTGTACCATTCGATTAGCAGTAGCATATTAGACATACAATATAATAGCGGAAATACCATGGAAGACGATGCCATAAATACATCAGATCCAAAAACTGCACAGGATTCTTTGCCACTCATGTAGGAAATATATAGGTAATTAGACATATAAGATTCAACAGAAAGCTATAATAAATTATATATCTTATCAAAGCATGGAAAGAGGTTGTTACCATCTAGTTTCTGCCTCATGTCTGACTTCAATGTCTCCATCCAGTTGTCTTTATTCACATCAACGGATATTATCATGGCGTTGCTTAACACACCGAAGAACTGTCCCTGTACATCCTCAAGGGTCACACCATAACGTATAATGGTGAGACAGATATGGCGGGTCTCCTGTGACTTCTCCAGAGCCAGCAGTGTCTTGTATTTGACCCAGTTCTTCTGTATTGAGCTTGGGGTCAGGATGACAAAGATCTTGTAACATTGCTTCACTGCTTCTACGATACTGCGTGGAATATAATGACATGTTGTTTTACAATCAACACATTATCTAGGTTATTTAGAGCTGCATCCAGAGCGAAAGAGAAGATACAGATTTCTCATACTACCAATACATTCTTACCCAAAACATGGACCATCCGTCTGACATGAGCATGATTTACAATTTACTGTTCTTTCTTTGAATTAAGACCATTCCATTTATGTGACAAAGGGGGTGTTTTGGGGAGGATGACTGACCAGCAGCCGCACACTGTAAACCCTGATCAACCCGCGAGTTACTCGCAGGCTGATCTGGGTTTACAATGGACGCAAAGGCTATTATAGTCGTGCCTAGCGGGTTAAGGGTTAAAGAGCCATTATTTCATCTTTCTCTTACTGTAAAGACAAATTTGACTATAAATCAATACAGCATTGTGAAATGATCACGGTGTATATCATTTACAGTTAATTATTTAATTATGGATTTACGTAGAAAGCATACCTAGCTATAGTGCTCTTGCCGCTGATGAAGTCTCGACCATCGTACATACATGTAACATTCAGTTCATTTTCCAGTACGTCAATAAAGTATTTCTTCACGTGTCCGAAGTCGTCCGAGGAATGAACGATAAACACCTTTCTTGTCTGAAATAAGAATATGTACAAGTTCATGATTGGAAACTGATTATTATCTTCACTATAACTATAATTATATTCGCTGTTTAAACCAGGTGAAACGCGAAGTAATATAGCCTATTGGACAGCTCATGATCCGCATAAGCATGTTACGCGACGGTTACAATATTTATTTTCTAATCTAGAGTTCACATTCTTAAAATGTGTTTATAATCGAGAAGTTGGAATTATAATAATTAACTATTGAGTTTATGAAAAGAGAAACTTTGTTGAAACCCACACACATTTAACATATATATTGAATAGGCCGTGCGTGATTCGGTAAAGCTGCCACTTTCCGTCCAAGCCTAGTTTCCATCATGGTTATCTTTTCTAGTTTTTAACGGTAAATAGCTTTAACATTTTTATAAGTGACAGACGTTTACCACTGAAGAATATTGGGTGTTCAACGGAACACTTGTGTCGCCTGCCATGTGCGTATTTCAGAAAGGAGATTCTAACTATAAAGTGTGAAGAGAGGGTTGCAGTCCTTCATGAATTACGGAGCAGATTGTTTTAGTGTTAAAGTTTATGAAAATGGGCATGAATCTGTACTGGATAATTTATAAGGAAGAACTATATAACGTTTCATGAACATAGGTTAATATTTTTTCAAGTTATGCGCTAGGTTAGGTTTTATGAAAAGGGGCATAACTCTGCCTAAATGGAAGTCAGAGTTATTGGACATGTCAGCAACATTGACTAAATGATAAAGAAGAATTGTACCAGTTGTATGAACATAGGTCAATATTTTGCCAATTTATGAGCCAGCTTAGGTTGGAGGTTGAAGTGTTATGAAAAGGGGCACAACTCTGCCAAAATGAAAGTCAGAGTTATTGGACATGTATAACGACATTCCTTTGGTTATGATGAAATGTGTGTGAAGATTCATGAACATAGGTCAAATAGTTTTCAAGTTATGGCAAGTTATGAGCTTGGTTATGTTGCAGGTTTAAGTTTTATGAAATGTTATAGCTCTGCCTAAATAAAAGTCAGAGTTAAAGGACATGTGTAACGCCATTACTTGGGTTAAGTGAGTTGATACAGTTGGAAAACAGCTTATCACAACATCATCAGCCGAGTGCCCATCTTTCTATGGGTGTTTCGCTCCTTATCTTGGAACACCCACAATATGAAGATGTGTGTGAAGTTTCATGAACATAAGTCACATACATTTCAAGTTATGGCTAAGGTTAGGTGGCAAGTTAAAGTGTGACGGGCGGATGGACCAAGACGTGGGTTAAGATGAAGATGTGTGTGAAGTTTCATGAACATAGTTCACATACTTTTCAAGTTATAGCCAATGTAAAGGTTGCAAGTTAAAGTGTGATGGGCGGATGAATACGTGGGTTAAGATGAAGATGTGTGTGAAGTTTCATGAAGTTCAACATAGATCACATAATTTTCAAGTTATGGCCAAGATTAGGTTGCAGGTTAAAGTGTGACGGGCGGTGACAGACGACGGAAAGTGATCCCTACGTGTATACCACGCTACGTAGGAGACACAAAAAAGAAGACATAAAACCAAAATGTAAATAAGCGGTACAACCTCGCAACTTATGTGGATGCGACCGCATTATGTTTCTGTATATCAGTGTGTATCATCACTATATACTGCTTAATAACAAGAGAGACAACCCGTACAACCTGTATGTTTATAGCAATCCACGTGAAAACACACACATTTTACGATAACATTACAAACAATATTTACTTTATTAAACTATTCAGGATTCATGCTCTTGGTGAATATTTCGCTTGTTAAAGAAATGACGAAATAAATTAATTCTCAGGTATCTATTTATATTAAATAAATAGTAACTTTTCTTCAAATTTCCGAAAACTTGTTCTTTTTCAAGCAAAAGCACAGAAATACAACTTTTAAGTAAAATCCAGCTTGTTGTTTAAATGGCTGACGTTATGATGACAAATATACCATAACGACGTCACGTCATTTCCTGTATGACGCTAGGCAAATGACGTGACGTCGTTTCCCGTAACACTCCTTCTACTTTAACACAAACCGATTTCATGAACACTATACACTAAATATTCATAGAAGTAATGAATTCAATTTAAAATTGTCTCTCGGTATTCTTTAAAGAATACTCTATAAATTCATTTCATAAATAGTTATATAAAATTAAATTGTGTTTTCACTAATTCCTGTCAGTTAATAGTTAATCTTGATGTTGCAGCCTCTGGGAAATTTTGTGTCTAGTTTTTTTTAACCACTTATCTTCTATCATGTGTCTATATGTTCGACCTTCACTGAAAACGCGCTGTAATACCGTTACTCCCACGTCTATGTCTTTATGACCCTGAAAATGTTTCATTATGGGTTTGTCTGTCTGCTGGCGTACATCTCTAAGGTGTTCTTCTATCCTCTCCCGTAGTGACCTTTCAGTCTCACCAACATACACCGTTACACAACAACGTTTACATCTTAAACCATAGACTAGATTTCTGTCTGTGCATCTCTGGAACTTAGCTGTAGGGTAGCTTCTGCTTAATCTAGTATCCGGAATAAGATCCTCGGTCAACCTGCTACAGACTATGCATGAGCATTGATTTGTTTCTGTTCTGCATTTTATCACCGATTTGTTTTTTGGTGGACTAATACATCACACAGTTTCTTGTCTCTGTGATACGCTAGTAAGGTTAGTGTCTTTAAATACTTGGGACATTCTGTCTGAGCGATGCAAGACCGAAAAATGTTTTTTTTAGGATCATATGGATGTTAGGTAATTGTCTTGAAAATGTTAATACCATAGGCACCCTATTATTCTTTTTTCTCGAAGTCTCTTTTAAAAGCTCAATCCTGTCTAAGTTGTCTACCTTCAAGAGTTGATTCTCTATCATTTTCCCACTATAGCCGCGTTTTCTAAGCTGTAGTTTAAGTTCATGCCCATGTTTCAAGTAATCTGCTTCTTTCTCACATATTCTTTTTAATCTTAGTCCAAGACCATAGGCAAGACCTGTTTTTGTATTTGGTGGATGACATGAACTACTGTACAAGTATATTTGTTTGTCCGTTGGTTTTTTGTACAAGCTTGTATAAATTCTACCATTTTCAAGTTTGACCCAGGTGTCCAGAAACTCAATTGCTAAGTACTATACCTTAATTCTATTTTAATATTGTTTTGTATGTCATTGGCAAATGCAGTGAATTCTTGTAGAGACTGTAAAGTTTCAGTCCATATACCAAAACCGTCATCTATAAACCTTTTATAAAAATAGGGCGTATTGTGACAGGACATCATATTTTCATCCATGTTCTCATATAACAGCAAGCATAGTTCTTTCCTAACCTTGAACCTATAGCCACTCCCTCGGTTTGTACATAGTGCTTTGTTCCTAGACAAAGCACTATGTTCCTATAAAAGGTTTATAGATGACGGTTTTGGTATATGGACTGGAACTTTACAGTCTCTACAAGAATTCACTGCATTTGCCAATGACATACATGATAATATTAAAATAGAATTAAGGTTTAGTACTTCAGCAATTGAGTTTCTGGACACCTGGGTCAAACTTGAAAATGGTAGAATTTATAAAAGCTTGTACAAAAAACCAACGGACAAACAAATATACTTACACAGTAGTTCATGTCATCCACCAAATACAAAAACAGGTCTTGCCTATGGTCTTGGACTAAGATTGAAAATAATATGCGAGAAAGAAGCAGATTACTTGAAACATAGGCATGAACTTAAACTACAGCTTAGAAAACGCGACTATAGTGGGGGAAATGATAGAGAATCAACTCTTGAAGGTAGACAACTTAGACAGGATTGAGCTTTTAAGAGAGACTTCGAGAAAAAAGAATAATAGGGTGCCTATGGTATTAACATTTTCAAGACAATTACCTAACATCCATATGATCCTAAAAAAACATTTTTCGGTCTTGCATCGATCAGACAGAATGTACCAAGTATTTAAAGACACACCCTTACTAGCGTATCGCAGAGACAAGAACCTGTGTGATGTATTAGTCTACCAAAAAACAAATCAAGTGATAAAATGCAAAACAGAAACAAATCAATGCTCATGCATAGTCTGTAGCAGGTTGACCGAGGAAGATATTCCGGATACTAGATTAAGTAGAAGCTACCCTACAGCTAAGTTCCAGAGATGCACAGACAGAAAGCTAGTCTATGGTTTAAGATGTAAACGTTGTTGTGTAACGGTGTATGTTGGTGAGACTGAAAGGTCACTACGGGAGAGGATAAAAGAACACCTTAGAGATGTACGCCAGCAGACAGACAACCCCATAATGAAACATTTTCAGGGTCATAAAGACATAGACGTGGGAGTAACGGTATTACAGCGCGTTTTCAGTGAAGGTCGAACATATAGTCACATGATAGAAGATAAGTGGATAAAAAAACTAGACACACAATTTCCCAGAGGCTGCAACATCAAGATAAACTATTAACTGACAGGAATTAGAGAAAAACACAATTTAATTTTATGTAACTATTTATGAAATGAATTTATAGAGTATTCTTTAAAGAATACCGAGAGACAATTTTAAATTTAATTCATTACTTCTTACTTCTATGAATATTTAGTGTATAGTGTGCATGAAATCGGTTTGTGTTAAAGTAGAAGGAGGTTTAAAGATGACGGTTTTGGTATATGGACTGGAACTTTACAGTCTCTACAAGAATTCACTGCATTTGCCAATGACATACATGATAATATTAAAATAGAATTAAGGTTTAGTACTTCAGCAATTGAGTTTCTGGACACCTGGGTCAAACTTGAAAATGGTAGAATTTATAAAAGCTTGTACAAAAAACCAACGGACAAACAAATATACTTACACAGTAGTTCATGTCATCCACCAAATACAAAAACAGGTCTTGCCTATGGTCTTGGACTAAGATTGAAAATAATATGCGAGAAAGAAGCAGATTACTTGAAACATAGGCATGAACTTAAACTACAGCTTAGAAAACGCGACTATAGTGGGGGAAATGATAGAGAATCAACTCTTGAAGGTAGACAACTTAGACAGGATTTAGCTTTTAAGAGAGACTTCGAGAAAAAAGAATAATAGGGTGCCTATGGTATTAACATTTTCAAGACAATTACCTAACATCCATATGATCCTAAAAAAACATTTTTCGGTCTTGCATCGATCAGACAGAATGTACCAAGTATTTAAAGACACACCCTTACTAGCGTATCGCAGAGACAAGAACCTGTGTGATGTATTAGTCTACCAAAAAACAAATCAAGTGATAAAATGCAAAACAGAAACAAATCAATGCTCATGCAAAGTCTGTAGCAGGTTGACCGAGGAAGATATTCCGGATACTAGATTAAGTAGAAGCTACCCTACAGCTAAGTTCCAGAGATGCACAGACAGAAAGCTAGTCTATGGTTTAAGATGTAAACGTTGTTGTGTAACGGTGTATGTTGGTGAGACTGAAAGGTCACTACGGGAGAGGATAAAAGAACACCTTAGAGATGTACGCCAGCAGACAGACAACCCCATAATGAAACATTTTCAGGGTCATAAAGACATAGACGTGGGAGTAACGGTATTACAGCGCGTTTTCAGTGAAGGTCGAACATATAGTCACATGATAGAAGATAAGTGGATAAAAAAACTAGACACACAATTTCCCAGAGGCTGCAACATCAAGATAAACTATTAACTGACAGGAATTAGAGAAAAACACAATTTAATTTTATGTAACTATTTATGAAATGAATTTATAGAGTATTCTTTAAAGAATACCGAGAGACAATTTTAAATTTAATTCATTACTTCTTACTTCTATGAATATTTAGTGTATAGTGTGCATGAAATCGGTTTGTGTTAAAGTAGAAGGAGGTTTAAAGATGACGGTTTTGGTATATGGACTGGAACTTTACAGTCTCTACAAGAATTCACTGCATTTGCCAATGACATACATGATAATATTAAAATAGAATTAAGGTTTAGTACTTCAGCAATTGAGTTTCTGGACACCTGGGTCAAACTTGAAAATGGTAGAATTTATAAAAGCTTGTACAAAAAACCAACGGACAAACAAATATACTTACACAGTAGTTCATGTCATCCACCAAATACAAAAACAGGTCTTGCCTATGGTCTTGGACTAAGATTGAAAATAATATGCGAGAAAGAAGCAGATTACTTGAAACATAGGCATGAACTTAAACTACAGCTTAGAAAACGCGACTATAGTGGGGGAAATGATAGAGAATCAACTCTTGAAGGTAGACAACTTAGACAGGATTTAGCTTTTAAGAGAGACTTCGAGAAAAAAGAATAATAGGGTGCCTATGGTATTAACATTTTCAAGACAATTACCTAACATCCATATGATCCTAAAAAAACATTTTTCGGTCTTGCATCGATCAGACAGAATGTACCAAGTATTTAAAGACACACCCTTACTAGCGTATCGCAGAGACAAGAACCTGTGTGATGTATTAGTCTACCAAAAAACAAATCAAGTGATAAAATGCAAAACAGAAACAAATCAATGCTCATGCATAGTCTGTAGCAGGTTGACCGAGGAAGATATTCCGGATACTAGATTAAGTAGAAGCTACCCTACAGCTAAGTTCCAGAGATGCACAGACAGAAAGCTAGTCTATGGTTTAAGATGTAAACGTTGTTGTGTAACGGTGTATGTTGGTGAGACTGAAAGGTCACTACGGGAGAGGATAGAAGAACACCTTAGAGATGTACGCCAGCAGACAGACAACCCCATAAT
>JAWPHD010023545.1:0-21841 GCA_037043455.1 Cyrtodaria siliqua | reverse complement strand
CTTTAGCTCAAATCTGAAGAATGATTGGTGAATTCCAAGCCAGATGTTCACAAAGCCACATATTTAAAATTTAGTTGCTTTCCTTCAAATGTTCTCGTAAAATAATTACTACACACTGCTGTGACGCGACATACTGCCGCATGCCACAAGTCGTGACAGTGGCACCACGAGAGGAACCGCCATTAAATACATTTATCTTACTTTTACTGTTTTATAGTTGTTGTTTATTTACCGCTATATTACTTCTGTTATCAATACATATTCTTCTGTTTGGATGAATCGTTTACAGACTGGAACCCGGGCTACGGTACCATTCTGATATTTATTAATTGAAATAATTTTGTTAAAATCTTCACCTGTTTCAAATCTGTACAAATGGAATCAATCCTTCCAAAAACTAGGTCACTAGGTCAAGTCAATGTAAAACCTTTAAACCGACTTCTTATCGAGAGCCGCACACACACACTCAAACCCACCACCCCCATTTTTCCCTTTTCAACAAGTCATTACGTGAGTAACTCAATGACTCTTTGTTTTGTTTTACGAAGATAGTACATCACTGATAAAAAACAACAACAGTAAGCCGTTTAGTAACTCATTTAAAGCATGCGTATGAATATAATCAATTAATACTCACAATTCACATATTTTCAGTAAGAAAAAAACCAACATACTTATATATTTACAAACATTGGTGTTGTGTTTTTATATGCTCGTTTAAAAAAAGGGACGTATTATGGTATGGGGTTGTCCGTCTGTCTGTCCGTCCGTCCGTATGTCCGTTTGTAAACAACTGCGTATTCCGGACGATATCTTCGAAACCATTACACTTAAACATGAGAGGAGGATCCCTATTGTTTTTGGGGTCAATAGGTCAAAGGTCAAGGTAACCATAACCTTATATAAAAAGACGCATTCCTGACGATAACTTCGAAACCTTTACACCCACTCATGAAACTTCATAGGTACATTGACCTAGGTGAGACGATACCTATTGTTTTTGGGATCAAAAGGTCAAAGGTCAAGGTCACCATGATTGTATATAGAAAAACGCATTCTGAACGATAACTTAATAATAACCATAATACCTATAATCATGAACTAGGTGAGAGGGTGATAATTTTGGGATCATCAGGTCAAAGGTCAATGTCATCTTGACAGTATACAGAAAAAAGAATTCCGGACGGTAACATCAAAACCATAGCACCTACACTCATGAAACTATAGGTACATTGCCCTAGGTGAGGAGACGATCCTTATTGTTTTTGGGATCAGTAGGTCAAAAGTCACCGTGATCTTATATAGAAAGATGCATTCTGACTTCTGACTTCGAAACCATTCATAGGTATATTGCCTTAAGTGAGAGAAGGATCCCTATTGTTTTAGTCAAAGGTCAAGTTCACCATGACCTTATATAGAAAAAAGCATTCCGGACGGTAACTTCGAAACCATAGCACCTACACTCACAATAGGTACATTGCCCTAGGTAAGAGGAGGAACCTATTGCTTTTGGGGTCAGTAGGTCAAAGGTCAAGGTCACAATCATCCTATATGGAAATATGAATTATGCATAATAACTTCAAAACTGTAACACCTACACTCATGAAATTGCAAAGGTTCATCACCCTTGTTGAAAACAAGAACCCTATTGCTTTTGGGGTCAAAGGTTAAGGTCACTGTCTTTATATGGAAATATGAATTTCACATAATAACTTCAAAACCGTATCACCTACACTCATAAAACTTCATTGGTACATTGCACTAGGTCAGAGAAGGATCTCTATTATTTTTGGGGTCAGTAGGTCAAAGGTTAAGGTCACCGTGACCTTATATAGAAAGACACATTATGGATGATAACTTCAAACCCATAACACCTACACTCATGTAACTTCACAAGTGCATTGCCCTAAGTGAGAGAAGGATCTCTATTGTTTTTGAGGTCAGTTAGTCAAAGGTCAAGGTCACCTTGACCTTATATAGACCTTATATAGAAAAACGAATTCCGGACGGAAACTTCGAAATCATAGCAATTACACTCATGAAACTTTATAGGTACATTGCCCTAGGTAAGGGGAGGACCCCTATTGTTTTTGGGATCAGTAGGTCAAAGGTCAAGGTCACCGTGACCTTATATAGAAAGATGCATTCTGGATGATAACTTCGAAACCATAACACCTACACTCATAAAACTTCCTAGGTACATTGCCCTAAGTGAGAGAAGGATCCCTATTGTTTTGGAGGTCAAAGTTCAAGGTCATCATGACCTTATATAGAACGCATTTTTGACGATAACTTCGAAACCTTCGAAACCTACACTCATGAAAAGTATATTGCCCTAGATGAGCGGAGGAACCCTATTGCTTCTGGGGTCAGTAGGTCAAAGGTCAAGGTCACAATAGTTTTATATGGAAATATGAATTCTGCATAATAACTTTAAAACTGTAACACCTAGTGCATCGGCCTTAAGTTTGTTAGAGAATATAGCATAGCGGGGATTTCTTTATTTACACTTTATCGTTTTATTGGGATGACAGTGGGGTAAGAGTGAGGCTTTGATATAAATGTATTTTGTAACTGTTGCTTATGCTGTTCATATGTATGAAACTAAGTGAATAAATAATTTGTTTGTTTGTTTGTTTGTTTGTTTGTTTGTTGTGCAGGCCTGCCAAAACTTTTAAACTAAAAATCCTGAGATTGTTAAAAATTAAGATTTAAAGTGCGCGAAGAACATGTTTATATAAATGCGCAACTCTGTTTTCGAACTTATTTTTTAAAGCGCAAATGTTAAATTATTTGTTTAATTAATATTTAAAGAAAACAATAGATAACATACTTCAACACTGCACACAGAGTGTTTGTTTCAGAGAGGACTTTGTAATTAGATTAGAAAGACTCGATTTAATTTATCCAGGAACGTGTTAAACGTTCCTGATTTATACCACTTTTTTTATGAAAGTGCAAATATTCTACACGATATTCCTAAATGTAAATACAAAGTCTTTATAGCTCCTAAACAAATTATAATCATCGCACCCGGCAGCAGCTATTCTAGTGATACCACGCGGAAGGATTCGCTAGCTCCTCACATTTGTTATTTCAATTAGGTTGACCAATTAAAGAAGCAAGATATATATTGCTGTTTTTGCACATGTTGTAATGTCACTGAAGGAACTAATTATGTCCTTAGGTGTTAATTGTATATTCGGTCAGTGCATTACACTGATGACCCCCATTGCTTTGACACTTGTAAATATCTTCCTTTGCATCGCTGACTAAGGAGAGTAAAATGACCAATGCAAGAAATAGCTAATAAAACTGTGAAAATATAGCTGTTAAATAATGAACATTTTGTTTTGATGGAAAATCCGGAGATTGTCCAAGGCGGAAGCCCTATTGTTAACTCTTTTATGTTTGTGGTGTCAAATATCCATGTAATTGTTGATGTTTCTATCATAGACCAACATACTCCATTAATAATATTTATATCTATATGTCTATGCGTATTTTTAGTTGACTGTGGTCCATGAATGTTACTTCACCCCCCCCCCCCCACCCCCCCCAACCACCCCACCCCCCGAATTGTATATCTACTTTTACACTATTCATCTGGCTTGCGGGACGTCGGTTGTTCTACCCGGGTGCTCACCTGTGCACGAAAGTTGCCCGAAGGGGCATCTGGCGTCTTCTTCCACCAACAGAAGCTGGAAAGTCGCCATATGACAGCTGTTGGTGCGACTATAAACTCCAATCTACTTTTACTGTAAAGTTTTAGACTACGTCGCTATTATTATTATCATGATGATAATCATCATCATCATCATTGTTATTATTATTATTACACGATATCTCATTTTTAGCGTACCTTCATTTGGTCTTAAAACAGATCAAATTTTAAAAACTGAACACTACTGCTACAGTCGAGAGGAAAACGTAGATACATATCATTCGCAAAACTCAGTCATCGAAAAACACCATTCAAAACAAAATATGCAACGTCCTTTTAATTACGAATATTAAATGAGTATTTGCTCTAACTGAAGAAATCATATCAGTTAGCAACTGATCCAACGTGTGTTGATTTATAGCAAAGGTATAGCTGTAAGAATCATGGCTGTTACGGCGTGTAACTACAATAGATCGAGCTTTGACGTGGCATATAGGGAATATATGTAGACATGTATGCGGTACCACTCCGTCCACACTTTCCGGCAAGGTTTCAGAAGACACGCAATGCTGCATAAACATTCGCCGTATTTCAATTGATTAAACCTTAAATTCTACACCTACATGCATGAAACTAAGCTGCTCTCCGAACCTTCGGATTTAAGTATACAATATCCGGATCTTTTTAAAGAAAGTTCATGATTTAACAGCTACTGTATCAATCTCTACCCAGAGTTGTCGTTCCTTGCATACACTTACATCTCTGTCAACGTCTCATCAAATACCAAGAATCTTGGCAAACGATGAAAAACGATGAAAATGCAAAATCTCTTGATTGCACTAATATGTTTCTGAATTAACTTTATATAAAATGCTTAAATTACAAAAGAAAACAATTGTTCGGCTTGAATGTTTTAAATATACAGTAAATTATGCTCAGAATTATATTGCGGTAGAATAAAGTATTGTACTTTGGCATATCACTCCGCCATCAAAACATTCACAATACGCACCACCAAATCGTTCCGATAGGGTTACAGTACAGCATTTTGCTTACCAGTTCTTTCCAGTATCACATAGCTCTTAACAACATACCTTAATTAAATTACTAACTTAAAATACATATCAAAATGTAGAAAATAGGTCGTATTTCTTTCGACTGTTTACGTGTCAATCAGCAGCCGATAGTTGGTGGTGTCACGGTATTGAAAAAAAAGTATGATAATGGAACTTTGGAAACGGCCGAAAACGACACATACGAAATATTGCAGTCTCGGTTTGATTGAGACTGTTAATGAGCGGTAGTGAAATATGCTAGCTACCGCTCACGCCCTCTAGCCCCGGGTTTAGCAGAACTCAATATTCATAAAATCAATAGTACACAATTTTAATTTCTGTTCGCCATTTTGATATTTTAGCTATGGTCATGTGACAAATGATCATTGGATCGCAGGCTACTTTCTTAGACATTGACAGAGGTCAATGACGGCCTATGGGAGAGATTGCTACTGTATATGTTCACAGTTTATCAGCTATTTCATGCACTGGTCCTTTACAATCTCTAGTCAGCGATTTGAAGGAAAGCATTAATTTTATAAGTGTCATCTCAATGGGGGTTATCTGTGTAAATTAATGCAGTGACTGAATATACAATTAACACCTAAGGACATAATTAGTTCCTTCAGTGACATAACAACAGTTGCAATTGAAATTCATTTCAATTCAAATTATTTTATTCCAAGATTTTACATTGTAAAACAGCAATGGAGCAAGTTCAACTGCAAATGGTAATTGTTATGACAAATAAAGGTGGTAGTACAGCGAAAGAAAAGATGATAGCGCAGAGCAGAACTGATAGTTTGCACAAAAATAGTCTACAGTCAAATAAGAAATTATCATGTAAGTTAAGAGAGCTATTGCTCACTGGTGCAGAGGGGAGACAACTTAGCATGCATAGACACGTGCATATTTAATTATATATCATGCTTGTCTCCCTCCCTTTAACCATCTAGACTTAAACTATAATACAAATAATAGTACCATATTAAATATTGAATTATGGTTAATATTAAGTATTAAATGTAGGTCTATAGATGCATGCAAATCAAAATGTAACGCTATACAATGTTGGTTCAATTACGTTAAGCATACAAACATGTACCTATACAATACACACATTTAACTAAGTACTAATATATAATTGGTGTAAACAACATGAATGATCTTTTTGTCTGGTATCTATATGAAAATTAGTATTTGCACGGGACTTCGACGTGCTGTCTATAGATATTTCTTCGAACAGTGTGTAAACAGTTAAACAGTGATTCAGTGATACTGGAGTTAATATTTACAGATTGGAAATTAAGATTTTTACTCTAAGCTTCAATGTTTATGTGTTTAACGGTACGTTATTATAAAACATAATTCAACAGGCGCCTTATTATAGTGCACAACATGTGTACAGGTGCATACATAACAGGTAGAGATACTCCCAGTATTTATACCTTGACACATAATACGAAAAACGAAATCTGTGAAAAGGTATTGTCGGGGTTCCTATGCCTAAGTTAGTGGTATTAAAGTAAAAATGTTCATTAAAGTGTCTTGTGTATGACAATATAATATTACAAAAAAACGCACACTATAGTTAAACATTCATAATGGAAAGAAAGTCACTGTCTATGTATTGTCGTCATTTAGTTTATGTACTATTGACAGTTCTAGAACTTCGTAGTTTTACAAAATACACATGAGTACAATATACATGTAAAATAAACGGAAATAGGCTAAAACTGCTTTAATTTGTATTATAAATCGATACACAATTATACATTTTTCGAATAATGTCAATGAAATTGCATAATTTTATTAAATCTGTCTTGTTATTTGTGCTCATAAATTGTTGAAATTTTAATATATTTGGACGTGTATAGTGAAATTCGTCCCCTATATCTTGAGTGTTACATACTTTGCAAACTCTTTTGTTTAATGGTTTGCCATTCCATCTACCTGTTTCGACAGGAAGTCTATGGTTTATATTACGGAATTTTATAAATTGCCTGCATTGATAAGTAGGTAAAATGGATATATATTTACATTTTCCAAAGTTTGATTTAAAAGATCTGTAAATGTTACTTGAGGATGATATATCAACTGTTGATATCCATTTTTGTATATAAAGATCTTTAAGTTTTTGGTTTGCTGATTTAACCAGCCAGTTTGCATTTGTGAAACTTTGCGAGTACCATATTCCCGAAAAAAACTAATGTACAAAGTAGGTTGTTTTTTATATTATTTATCCATGTTGACTTTATCTGTGTTGCGTCTGTTAATGCTAGGACGACAGAATATGTTAAAGAAGATAACTTATTGTCGTCACAATCTGGAATAAGTTTTGACCAAAAAGATATATTTCGTGTTTGTATATCGACATTTAGTGGCATAACCCCAAGTTCACCATATATTATTGAAGAAGGTGTTGAATATTTTAGATTGAACGCATACGTATACAATTTTAACTGGACGCGTTCGATAACATCAATATTTCCAAATCCCCAAAGTTCAGAATAAAGTAAAACTGGTTTGACCATTTTTTCGAATAAATCAATCTGTATATCAAAACACGTATTCTTTAAAAGAGCGAAAACAGCTTTATTCCCCTGTTCCGCTATGTGTTTTTAGCTGCAATATAAGAGCCACTACGAGATAAAAACAACCCTAAATACTTATATTCATTTACAATTTCTATAGCTTTTTAAAATTCAAATTTGTTTTGCATCTTCCATGACTAAAAGCAATGACTCTTGTTTTAGCGATATTTACTTTTAGTTTCCATTTATTACAGTATAGTTCAAATAAGTTCAATGCATTTTGTAAATATATCTCATCATCACTAAGTAATACCGTAACATCGGCGAAAAGTGAAACAAGTAGCTTTAAATAAATAGTAAAGTCTTCATTTGTAGCCTGGCAGTTTATACCGTTCACTTTATCGAAGACGGAGGACTCTAAATCATTGAGGAAAATAGAAAATAGGATTGGAGAGAGATTTTCACCTTGTCTTACGCCATTTAGGCATGCGAAAACACTCGTAGATCATTCGTTAGTGAACACCTTGGACTTTCTATTGTTATACATCTTAAATAAGATATTAAAACATTTACCATGTATTCCTTCATTTAATGGGTTGGTCCATAAACCATCTCTCCATACCATGTCAAATGTTTGCATGAAGTCAATAAAACAGCAGAAACGTTTTTTCTTGCTCGACTTTACTATATCAAGGAGACAGTTAAGTATAAAAAGGTTGTCTAATGTTGAATGTTTTTTCCTAAATCCGGCTTTCGTCGATTTAATTATGTTATACTGTTCTGCATATCAGCAACATATCACTGACTTCTTTAATTGGTCAACCTAATTGAAAAAGCATGTGTGAGACAGCTGCTGCCGAGCAGAGCAGCACGATGATTATAATTTGTTTAAGAGTTTTGAAGACTGTACTATTTGCATTTAGCACGAATCTGTTAGAATAGTATGTGCATTTTTATGAAAAAACAGTTGTGGTATAAATTAAACTCAGTCTTTCTTATTTAATTACAAACATGACAAAGTTATCCCTAAAATAAATTACTTTTGTGCTTGTTGAAGTATTGTTATTTATTATTTTCTATAATTATTCAACAATGCATAAGTATTAATTGCAAAAAAATAATTTAAATTTGCGTTTTAAAAGCAAAAGTGCGAAAATCAAGTCGCGCGCTCAATTTAAACTTATTCTTTGCGTGCTTTAAATCTTAAGTTTAAAAAATCTCAGGATTTTGTGTTTAAAAGATTTGACAGACCTGTAGGTCCTTTCTTCTATTTATCAGAAGTTAATCGTTTATCAGCTTCGAAGTGTATTTGTTAGAATTGTCGTTTGGTTTATCAAACATGTCGTTTTTCAAGTTCTACTATATCATCTATATATATTGCACACTACTAAATGCATGGTTCTTCTAATGCATATATGTTCTTATTTACACATCCAACACATATAGCATATGAGTACGTAAGTAAATCATTTATTAAGGTGACATGTGTATATACAATATACATGCAAGTACAAACAAGTATAGTTCAGAAAATCATACACCCGGCCCACTGGGCCTATAAATTACCATTACAACTATCAAGTTCCAGTTCAAATTATGATAAGCATGGTCTGACAACTTTCTGGTGAGTATCAATATATATGTAAACCATCAAGACAGCATATGTTTCATATTCGTTTATCATTCATAAATATGCGTATATACAAATGTAAATAAATGTTCTTCTACACGATTTTAAGAGGTAACACCGTTTCTCATTATTGGTAAAAGCAGATATAAAAATCAAACAATAAAAGTAGCATTCAAGGACGACAGTCGACCACAAACACACACAGAAACAAAGAACAGATTTAAAGATGAATAAAAGGCAAAATAAGACATCACAAACACAAGAAGATTGACAATAGCTAGGGCTACCGCCTTGGAACGGTCAGTGGCAAAAATGGCCGCTCGAGGTTTAAACCAGGTTCTAGGGTGCACCAAACCTCACTCTTACCCTATTGTCATCCCGCCCCAGCCAGGTTATAATCTCTAACAAACAAGGCAGCATTATTAGGCAATATTAGTAAAACACATAAATGAGCATGTATATATATATATATATAATAGCCTAGAAAGCCACAACGTAAGTACTCAATGACTTGGCAGTAGCCAGAGCAACAAAATAATAAACCGTTGAGATCAAAGACAAACATCAAAGTTACCGTCCTATAAGGATTTAGGTAGACGTCATCATAGGGTTCACAATATGTCCGGTCATCGCACAATCATAGTGGCGAACTGTAAATGGGTCCACCATTAAACATGCAATGCGTTGCAAAATGATAGGGTCATAACCTCTTTTGATAAAAAGAAATATAAAAAGATCGGACAGGGAAAGTAGCATTCAAGGAGGACAGTCAACCACAAAACACAGAAACAAACACGCGAACAGACAAACAAGAAGGCAAAAGCAATAATAAATGCAAACGACATCACAAACACAAAAGGGTTGACAATACTTTTAACAAGTTTAATAAAGTTTAAGACAACTATTCGAATTTTCTGTAAGTTGTTCATGAAATACTTGGTTTCTTATAACGGTATACGTAGGGCAAATCAAAAGAAAATGTAATTCGTCCTCAATTTCATATTGGCCTAATTTACAGAGCCTTTGTTCAACACCTCCTATATAGCCTCCTGTTTCTACTCTGAGAGGCAATATACCGCACCGGAACTGAGCCCAATAATGCTCTCTATTTTGTTCTGAGATTTAATTTGAGGTAAATCTTACATTCAAATGTGTTCTTGGATTTAATATAGGTTTTTACTTTTATATAGACACTTTTTTTCACGTCCGTTTCCCAGATATTCGAGTAGAAATTAACAATATTTCTTCGGGCAATATCAAGATTAACAATAGTACGATTATCATACGATTCTAACAGACTAAGTTTAGACATAAACATAATAATAATCTATTTTCCTCAATGATTTAGAGACCTCCGTCTTCGATATTATTATTATTTAGTGTTGATGAGATATATTTACAAAATGCATTGAGTGCATTTGAACTATACTATAATAAATGGAAACTAATAGTAAATGTCGCTAAAAAAAAAGTCATTGCTTTTAGTCATGGAAGATGCAAAACAAATTTGAATTTTACACTAAATAAAAAAACTATAGAAATTTTGTAAAGGAATATAAGTATTCAGGGTTATTTTTATCTCGTAGTGGCTCTTATATTGCAGCTAAAAAACACATAGCGGAACAGAGGAATAAAGCTGTTTTCGCTCTTTTAAAGAAAATACGTGTTTTAAATTTACCATTTGATATACAGATGGATCTATTCGAAAAAATGGTTATACCAGTGTTACTTTATGGTTCTAAACTTTGAGTATTTGGAAATATTGATGTTATCGAACCCGTCCAGTTAAAATTGTATAAGTATGCGTTCAATCTAAAATCTTCCACACCTTCCTCAATGTTATATGGTGAACTTGGGGTTATGCCACTACATGTCGATATACAAACACGAATTATATCATTTTGGTCAAAACTTATTCCAGATTGTGACTACAGTAAGTTATCTTCTTTAACATATTCTGTCGTCCTAGCATTAACAGACGCAACACAGATAAAGTCAACATGGATAAATAATATAAAACAACCTGCTTTGTACATTAGGTTTTTCGGGAATATGGTACTCGCAAAGTTTCACAAACGCAAACTGGCTGGTTAAATCAGCAAACCAAAAACTTAAAGATCTTTATATACAAAAATGGATATCAACAGTTGATATATCATCCTCAAGTAACATTTACAGATCTTTTAAATCAAACTTTGGAAAATGTAAATATATATCCATTTTACCTACTTATCAATGCAGGCAATTTATAAAATTCCGTAATATAAACCATAGACTTCCTGTCGAAACAGGTAGATGGAATGGCAAACCATTAAACAAAAGAGTTTGCAAAGTATGTAACACTCAAGATATAGGGGACGAATTTCACTATACAATCAGCAAACCAAAAACTTAAAGAGATTTATATACAAAAATGGATATATCATCCTCAGGTAACATTTACAGATCTTTTAAATCAAACCTTGGAAAATGTAAATATATATCCATTTTACCTACTTATCAAAATTATCAAGAAAAGGCTAGGCCGCCACACATTTTTCCACTAGACGTCATTGAAAAAAGCACATATTTCTAACTTCAAAATTTCACTAAAAAGAGGAAAAATATAGTCATTGAACATTTTCACAATTGTTTTCATAACATTACGTTTATTCAAAAACAACAATTAATTTTCGATTGCATATATACATATCTTTCAAACCATACAAAAATAATTGTAATCCTCATTCGTCTTTTTACTTTCAAAAGCAAACATATTTGGACCGTACCCCACCCACTTTTGTTTTTACCGAAAAACTAATTCAAGATAAAAAAAAAAAGTATGTTCTAATGCTCAACTTTTCTTTTTTTAAAACGTGTATATGACAAGGTCCTATGACATTTCTTTCAAAGCAAGTAAAGAAATAGATAGGTCACCAGGCTTCTAATAATATTTTATTAAAAAATCTTTAAATTACACCCATTTTGGAGCTATGTTTACATTTTCAATGTAAAATAGTGTACACACAATATTAACATGGAGATCGAAAATAAAATTAGCTCAGTATCTACTTTTTATCTACTTTTATATATGTATTCAACTATTGAAAAACAAAAATCTAATTCATTCTATAGCAAAAGGATAAATTCTACTCAGAGCTACCGATACCCACTATTTTGTTGGCAACAAACAATGATAAGATTTTGATGAAACTTACGCACAATGATATTTGGGATAGTCCCTCTTAGATGAAAAAATATGAGAAAAAAAAATTTGCTTAAAATTTGATATGTTACCATCTTAAATCCTACATTATATCCATATGTACTAGAATGCAAAAAAATGAAACAATTATATTGTCAAATAAAACTATGATTTAAAAAAAAATGAAATGTTTAGACTTAAAGATGTCAAAACTTGCCCAGCCAACATCCTTAAACGAAAGATTTTGCATAGTATGTAACACTCAAGATGTAGGGGACGAATTTCACTACATTCTGATCTGTACTAATTTTATAGAACAAAGGAAAAAGTACTTTAAGAAATATAAAAAGATCGGACAGGGAAAGTAGCATTCAAGGAGGACAGTCAACCACAAAACACAGAAGAAAACAGGCAAACAAGAAGGCAAAAGTAATATTAAATGCAAACGACATCACAAACACAAAAGGGTTCAATTTTAACATCGTTAACTATCCACACCTGGATGGAGATGTACCTCGTGCTACCTCATACGGGGCGTATATTTCCCAGCTCATTCGATTTGCTAGAGCGTGTAATGATGTTATAGACTTCAATGATCGAAATCAAGTTATTACAAATAAACTTCTTCAGCAGGGTTTTCGTTATCACAAACTACGGCCGCAACGAGGGCCTGCTGGAAAAGTACAACACCAACCTTAAAACACTTCTGCGACTAGGCATATCACATCCCTCATTTTATT
Organism: Cyrtodaria siliqua; assembly: GCA_037043455.1. Taxonomy (NCBI): domain Eukaryota; kingdom Metazoa; phylum Mollusca; class Bivalvia; order Adapedonta; family Hiatellidae; genus Cyrtodaria; species Cyrtodaria siliqua. The sequence goes on along the minus strand of JAWPHD010023545.1, from coordinate 9,034 downwards.
TTTTATGGAGATGTGGTCTATAAACTTCGAAAGTTAATGGTGTCTGACGGGTTTCCTGACCGCTTTACAAATTTAATCGGGAAGCTCGTCAGAAAAGGATATAACCCTTTGGTTTTACAGCGCACTGCATGTTTAGTGATTGACCCCTCTACAGTCAGTCATTACGCTTCATTTTTCACTTGTGCGATGACTGGACTACCTCTTGGGACTCTATGATTGTACCTACTGAAACCCCAACTAAGGGAGGTGGGTGCATGAGCTTTCGTCCCTCGAGTTTTCTGGTCGTACCCTAGATTGGGTTTCTCCTTAGCTGCAGCTACTATGGTTGTTCAGTACGATTCTGGATACATCCTGAGACGTTTTGTTGTTGTTTTTGTATGTGTTTCTTTAGTTAGTTTCTCTGGATGTGGACTTTATTGTTCCTTTTGATGGGATGTAGTTTTGTTTACACTGTCTTGTCTATTTGGGCGCTGAAGATAGGTTTATAGCGAAGATTGTGCGCATATAAAATCGATTCAAGCTAACCAGTAGGCCTTATTGTCTACTGACCGTACCAAGTCGGTAAACCTGTCTTCACCACCTTTTCTGTTGTTTTTTGTCTCTTTCATTGTATTTTCAACTCCTTGTTTGCAGTACAGTGCGGACCTACGATGCCATTGCGTTCGGACGCTGTGGTTTCTATAGGACCCTATATCTCAATTTTGACAATAGGGCTACCGCCTTGGAACGGTCAGTGGCAAAGTAGGCCACTTGGGGTTTAAACCGGTTATAGGTGCACCAAACCTCATACTTACCCTACTGTCATCCCATTAAAACAGGACAGTGTAAATAAAGAAATCCCCGCCATGATCTAATTTCTAACGAACAAGGCAGCATCGGTAGGCAATATAAGTAAAACACAAATATGCTCGTGTAAATATAATACAAAACAATAGCCTAGAAAGCCACAATGAAGGTACTTAATGACTTGGCAGAAGCCAGAGCAACAAGAGAATAAACCATTAAGGGCACGACAAGAAAGATCATAAAAGACTATTTTCGTTTATTCCACATGCAAATTGTACTCATTTGTATTTTGAAAAACTACGAAGTTCTAGAAATGTCAATAGTACATTAACTTAATATTGTGATAAAACTTATGAAAACTCTGGGATTAATTTATTTTGGTCTATAAAAAATTCAGGAGACGTTCTTGATAAAATTTTCAAGAAAGGTCAAGTTTCATCAATAAGCACTTATGACTTCTCTACACTATATACAACCTTACCACATCACCTTATTAAAGACAAGCTAATTTCTCTTATTCAAAAAACATTTGCTAGAGAAAATACTACATTTTTGGCATGTAATAATATAAAAGCGTTTTTTACTAACGGCAGTTTTGACAATTATACTATGTGGACTTGCTATGAAGTTTGTGAAGCACTCATCTTCCTATTAGATAATATTTTCGTCAGGTATGGAACCACCGTTTATAGACAAATTGTTGGTATCCCTATGGGTACGAACTGTGCACCACTTGTCGCAGATGTGTTCTTATTTTGCTATGAAAGGGATTTCATGTTGAGTCTTTCACCAGATACCCAGGCAGATGTTATTGAAGCCTTTAATGACACCTATCGGTATCTGGATGACATATTGAACATTGACAACCCTTTCTTTCCAACTATGGTTAATTATATTTATCCTAGAGAACTTCAGCTTAACAAAGCTAATATATCTGATAATAACGCTTCTTTTCTTGATTTAGATCTCTCGATTGAAAATGGTAAAATAATTAGCAAAATCTATGACAAGAGAGATGATTTTAATTTTGACATTGTTAATTATCCCCACTTGATGGGGATGTTCCCCGAGCAACTTCTTATGGGGTATATGTGTCTCAACTTATTCGTTTTTCTAGAGCTTGTACTCGAGTTGAGGACTTTAATATTCGTAATCTTTGTATAACTAAAAAGTTACTCAATCAGGGTTACCGTTACCATAAACTTCGTAAAACCTTCGCAAAATTGTATTATCGTAACCCTGATCTTCTTTCCAAATATAATAGTAATTTAAGGACTCTTCTGCGACAAGGACTATCACAACCTGACTTCTATGGTGATGTGATTTATAAACTTCGTAAGATTCTAGGTCATGATCACTTTCATACTATCTTTGTTAAACTTGTTAAAAAGTTTATCAAAAAAGGTTATGACCCTATCATTTTGCAATGTACTGCATGCTTGGTGGTGGACCCTTTTACAGTTCGCCACTATGCTTTCCTCTTTAATTGTACGATGACCGGACAGGCTGTGGACCCTATGATGACGCCTACCTAAAGCCCATTGGGACGGTGGCGTTTGATGTTTGTCCATGATCTTTCTTGTCGTGCCCTTAATGGTTTATTCTCTTACTGCTCTGGCTTCTGCAAAGTCATTGAGTACCTTCATTGTGGCTTTCTAGGCTATTGTTTTTTTGTATTATATTTACACGAGCATATTTGTGTTTTACTTATATTGCCTATTGATGCTGCCTTGTTGGTTAGATATTAGATCATGGCGGGGATTTCTTTATTTACACTGTCCTGTTTTAATGGGATGACAGTAGGGTAAGTGTGAGGTTTGGTGCACCCTAGAACCGGTTTAAACCCCCAGTGGCCTACTTTGCCACTGACCGTTCCAAGGCGGTAGCCCTATTGTCAACCCTTTTTGTGTTTGTGATGTCGTTTGCATTTATTATTGCTTTTGCCTTCTGGTTTGTCTGTTTGCGTGTTTGTTTCTGTGTTTTCTGGTTTACTGTCCTCCTTGAATGCTACTTTCCCTGTCCGATCTTTTTATATTTCTCTTAATGGCGACAATACATATACAGTGACTTTCTTTCTATTATGAATGTTTAACTATAATGTGTGTTTTTCGTAATATTATATTGTTATACACTAGACACTTTAATGATATTTTTTTTACTTTAATACCACTTACTAAGACATAGGAACCCCGACAATATCTTTTCACAAGTTTCGTTTTTCGTATTATGTGTCAAGGTATAAATTCTGGGGGTATCTCTACCTGTTATATATCCACCTGAGTGTGTACATGTTGTGCGCTATAATAAGGCGCCTGTTGAATTATGTTTAAACTTTTATAATAACGTACCGTTAAACACATAAACATTGAAGTTTAAAGTAAAATTCTTAATTTCCTATGTTTACATTAACTCCAGTATCACTGAATCACTGTTGAACTGTTTACACACTGTTCGGCGAAATATCGTCGAAGTCCCGTGCAAAAACTGATTTTCATATAGATACCAGACGAAAAAAGCATTCATTTTGTTTACAACAATTATATATTAGTACTTAGTTAAATGTGTGTATTGTATAGGTACATGTTTGTATGCTTAATGTAATTGAACCAACATTGTAAAGTGTTACATTTTGATTTGCATGAATCTATAGACCTAAATTCAATACTTAATATTAACCATAATTCAATATTTAATATGTTACTATTATTTATATTATAGTTTTAGTCTAGATGGTTAAAGGGAGGGAGACAATCATGTTATATAATTAAATCTACACATGTCTATGCATGCTCAGTTGTCTCACCTCTGCACCAATGAGAAATAGGTATCCTATCTCTCTTAACTGACATGATACTTTCGTATTTGACTGTAGACTATTTTTGTAAAAAATATCAGTTCTGCTCTGCACTATCATCATTTTCTCTCGCTGTACTACCACCTTTATTTGTCATAACGATTACCATTTACAGGTGAACTTGCATTAAATGTTATATCCATTGCTGTTTTACACATGTAAATCTTGGAATAAAATAACTTGAATTGAATTGAATTGCTATTGCATCTGTTGTTATGTCACTGAAGGAATTAATTGAATTGAATTGGGGTTTTAAGGCGCACCAACACATGAAAGGTTCTATGGCGCCTAACAGGAATGAACAGATTTTGTCCCTAGGTGTTAATTGTCAGTCACTGCATTAATTTACACAGATAACCCCCATTGAGTTGACACTTATAGAATTAATCGCTGACTAGAGATTGTAAAGGACCAGTGCATGAAATAGCTGACTCTGAACATATACAGTAGCAATCTCTCCCAGAGGCCGTAATTGACATCTAAGAAAGTAGCCTGCGATCACATGATAATTTGTCACATGACCATAGCTAAAATGTCAAAATGGCGAACAGAACGTCAACACCGTGACACCACCAACTATCGGCTGCTGATTGACACGTAAACAGTCCAAAGAAACACGACTTATTTACTACATTTTGATATATATTTTAAGTCAGTAATTTAATTTAAGGTATGTTGTTAAGAGCTGTGTGATACTGGAAAGTGCTGGTAAGCAAAATGCTGTACTGTAACCCTATCGGAACGATTTGGTGGTGCGTATTGTGAATGTTTTGATCGAGAGTGATATGCCAAAGTGCAAACCTTTATTCTATCGCAATATAATTCTGAGCATAATTTACTGTATATTTAAAACATTCAAGCCGAACAATTGTTTTCTTTTGTAATTTAAGCATTTCAAATAAAGTTAATTCAGAAACATATTAGTGCAATCAAGAAATTTTGCATTTTCATTGTTTTTCATCTTTTGCCAAGATGCTTGGTATTTGATGAGACGTTGACAGAGATGTATGTGTATGCAAGGAACGACAACTCTGGGTAGAGATTTATACAGTAGCTGTTAAATCATGAACTTTCTTAAAAAAGAAAAAAAGTAAGATATGATGGAAAATCCGGAGATTGTATACTTAAATCCGAAGGTTCGGAGAGCAGCTTAGTTCCATGCATGTAGGTGTAGAATTTAAGGTTTAATCAATTGAAATACGGCGAATGCAGCATTGCGTGATGTCTTCTGAAACTTTGCGTGTGGACGGAGTGGTACCGCATACACGTCTACATGCCGCGTCAAAGCTCGGTCTATTATAGTTACACACCATAATAGCTATGATCCTTACAGTTATACTTTTGCTATAAATTAACAAACGTTGGATCAGTTGAAATACTGTTTTACGAGCAAATGAAGGTACGTTAAAAATGAGATATCTTGTAATAATAATAATAATAATAATAATAATCATGATAATCATGATAATCATGATGGTGATGATGATGATAATAATAATAGCGACGTAGACTCAAACTATATTGTATTAATAGTGTCATTATAGTAAAAGTAGATTGAATTGAATTGGAGCTTATAGTCGCACCAACAGCTAAGGTCATATGGCAACTTTCCAGCTTTTATCGGTGGAGGAAGACGCTAGATACCCATCCGGGCAATTTTCGTGCACAGGCGGGCACCTGAGAAAAAACACCGATGTTCCCGCAAGCCAGCTGAATAGTGTAAAAGTAGATATAAAATCTCGGGTTTGGGGGGTGGGGGGGGGGGGGGGGGGGGGGTGGGGTGGATGTAACATTCAAGAACCACAGTCAACTAAAAACACGCATAGAAATATGTATATAAATATTATTAATGGAGTATGTAGGTCTAAGATAGAAACAAACAACAATTGCACGGATATATGACACCACAAACATAAAAGGGTTAACAATAGGGCTGCCGCCATGGAACCGGTTTCTAGGATGCACAAGCCATATTCACTCTAAAACATGTCATATCTTCTATTTCAAATTACACTGAAGTAACGTATAATATTTTTCATTTGTATTTGCATTGACAACATTACTCTTTCAGATCGGCTCTAGTTGCTTTAATAAATATGGGTGTGAGTATGCGTTATATGTGTCCATTTCGGTTCATTTCGTTAACTTAAGTTCTTTTCGTCCATTTCGGTAATTCAGCGACCTCGTTTTCGCTTCCGGAAGTTTCGGGTTATTTGCGGTCGACAAAGCGGAAAAACCAAAACATTTCATCAGACAGTGAATTTTAAATTTTCAAGTTGTTTTCTCTACGGTTTTTAGCGGCGAAAGAGCCTTTCTGGGCTCGAGCCGCGGGTATCAAGGGCGAAATGACGTCTAAAGCGTTGTTGACAGGCTTTCTACGGAAGGGAAAGCAAATTCTACAAAATGTTGTGAAAACTAAAACGCAGAAAGTTCAGGTCAAGGTCACTCAAGCTACCAAACAACAACAAACTGCCGTACGGTATAACCAGCAACAAGCGACTGACAGACTACAGACAGTTTGGAGCAAGATCGTTCCAAAGGTGTACTACCAAAGCTTGGCAAGTCAGTTGGGACGGCAGGCTGCGTGGCGGGGTGGGAGAAATGTGCCACTCTTGGCATTTATGGGTTTAGTTGTGGCTCAAAACTCCAACAAAGAAGAAGATGAGATCATAAATAGAATACAGGTTTGTTCTTTAGATTATAAAATACTAAACCACGTATAGAATCTATATGTAATACATCTTACTTTCCAAGACACCTGCCAGTGAATTTTTTTGGTTATTTTTACCGCCGAATATCGGCACTTTCCCCTAGGCGTAGCAAAAAAATAACTTTGTTTCAGCACGACCCTACCCAGCTAAATCCGCCGATCCTAAAGTTTTTTTACCTTTCCCGAACAGAAAAATAAATTCGGTATGAATTTAGCCCCATCCGACGTAAGCGTTTGTAAAACGATTTTTGTTTGGCTTTTTTCAATATTTGTCAAATCGTAGAAAATCTGCATGTCAACATCCGGGCATCCAATATGGCGTCCGCATGGACAATACTGTATATATGGAGAAAGAAATGTGACCACGCCGAGGAAAGGCGATGTTTCCGGGTCCTCGCGGGCGATTTAACATTCGGTAAATTAGAGTCGCAGATGCGCTGCAGTCAAGAAGGGTTGATGGAGGTTCTCCTCGCTAAGAATGAAGGTATTTTTTAAACCGAAAGTAGTTTTCATTTCTGCTTTTTTAGCGAAAATATTGTACAGGTCCGATAGCGTCTCGAATGTCGGATATTGAAATTTAATGCAGGAATTTGTGTATGTTAAACAAATCTGAAAGCTAGCTCAGTTTGTATGAAATTCAAATAAATGTTTTAAATAGAGAGAAGCCTGGCCCGACAGTGACAGGCTCTTTTATATTGCATTGCATGTCAGAGTGGGTGGGGGATGTTGGAGACTTCGTACCATTACAACTTTGTGCCACGTATATCTCATCTGGTTCTGTACATCTTAAAGGTAAAGATGACTCGACAATACCATTGACTTCATTTAATCATTACGTTGTTCGTAAACTACTGTACAAACAATTACACTCAATGGAATGACAATGCCTAGTCCATCTGTCTGTCCGTATCAATATCAAAGATAAGCAAATTATCAGCAATAGAATGGCAATGTCAAGTCCATCTGTCTGTCCGTCTGTATCAATATCAAAGATGAGCAAATTATCAGCAATAGAATGGCAATGTCAAGTCCATCTGTCTGTCCGTCTGTATCAATATCAAAGATGAGCAAATTATCAGCAATAGAATGGCAATGTCAAGTCCATCTGTCTGTCCGTCTGTATCAATATCAAAGATGAGCAAATTATCAGCAATAGAATGGCAATGTCAAGTCCATCTGTCTGTCCGTCTGTATCAATATCAAAGATGAGCAAATTATCAGCAATAGAATGGCAATGTCAAGTCCATCTGTCTGTCCGTCTGTATCAATATCAAAGATAAGCAAATTATCAGCAATGGAATGGCAATGTCCAGGGCTTTCCCCAGGATTTTTTTAAGGAGTGCTGGCATTTTTTGCGTACAATTAGCGTCAATTTTTTTTAAATGGCAGTTGAAGAGAAGAGATTTGGCGTATATCTGGTATCAGAAGGAATTCATCTGGAATGAAATAATAAAAAAACATATTTTATTATATTTTTATTTCAAAATCTTTTAATAAAAAATGCTATTCTAATACCAAATGCAATTGGTGGCAACCTTAATTATTTAATAAAGAAAAAATTATATAATTACAAAATCTTCACTGAACTTCAATAAGCAAACTGACGATTTCTCTTTAAAGTTCCCGAAAATATCGATTAATTAGCGTAACTATCAAGATAAAAAATCAGTTAAATATGCTACCTTAATTATTTGATTGAGTTATTATTAAATAATTACAAAATATCTACCTCATTCATTATACTTCCCGACAAAGCTGACGATTTAAACATTGATTAGTATTCGTAGATTCATCCTACTAATACACGATAAACGTACGTTCAATTAAATTATCCATTTAAACCCGTCATTTAGCCCCATGCGTTACAAATACCAATCAACGATACTGCTCTCCTTTAATCATGACCAAATTGGGCAATAAACCAAATTTAATTAGCGGCACTCACTCCCCTAATCATCTTTTGTTTACTTAACACTTAGCATATAACCTGCCAGGCATAACACAAGCCCTGTGTATTGAGTACCACGTGACCGCCTTTACTGCATCAACACGCGTCATAGCTTCAGACTGTTTACACACAGCCAGGTAATCAGCTGTTCAGTAAGGGAAAATTGTATATTGATAGGATTAAGGATCGCGGCAAGGATTTAAAGCATCGCGGCTACATTAAGGCGTGGCGGTAAGTCACTTTCTGAGTTGAAGGCATCGCGGCACCGCCACGCCATAAATGGCTGGGGAAAGCCCTGATGTCTAGTCCAACTGTCTGTCCGTATCTATATTAAGGATAAGCAAATAAAATATGGTACTGCACTAGCATTTTTGAAAAGCCACACATTCCAGATTTAAACTTTTTATTCAAGTAAATCTTTGATACATGCATATTTTGTCAAATGCATAAAAAACAAAGCCTCAACAACAATATGATATATCAAGTAGAGTTGAATGTAAAAAAAAACATGTAAACACATAACACAAAAAATAAAAAAATAAAAAATAAAATAAAATAATTTCCCTACCTGCCCAACCTACTGATTTTAGAGATGTTATCCTAAACAAACAATTTTTTTTGTTTGGCCCTAGCAAAAATCGACTGTATTTTCCCAAAAAAACGTCATATTTTCCCAATCAAAAGGTTCAATAAAAGTATTAAATTTACACTAAGTATTGGTGAAAGAGCTTTCCGT
>JAWPHD010023544.1:0-21843 GCA_037043455.1 Cyrtodaria siliqua | reverse complement strand
AAAACACTGTCATATAGAAACAAAGAGTTTCAACTGACGCAACTTGGCAAACAAGTTATCACAATACGCGTGCACTGGCTTCCCAGCTACATAACCGACACTTTGGTTAAACATGTGTTAACAGACTATGGTAAAGTCATGTCGGTCGATAGATGTACCACCATCCACGACAGGAACAATATAAAAAATGGTATGCGTGTTGTTACCATAGAAGTTTCGGAAAAGGGCCGTCTGGCTATTCCACATATTATAAAATTTCAGTGTGGTACTTCCATGCTATTGACAATTCAAGGCAGGCCCCCTGTGTGCCTGAAATGCATGCAGGTGGGTCATATGCGACGAGATTGTATTATCCAGTCCAGTTATGCTAACCCTCAGCGTCAGAATTTCAGGTCAGACGAACAGAGAAGGCCAGATACACCGGCAGCTCCGACAGCACCGGCAACACCGGCGGCACCGGAAAGACCGGAAGGACCATTACCAGTTGAGGAACCAGTGGTGGTACTGGAGACACAAGAGACTGCCGAGGACACCGTGACGTCACAACCTGAGACGCCGGCAACATCGACGCCAACACCAACACCAATGGATCCGATCGAATTCAAAAGGATGGATACAGAAGGAGACAAGGGGGAAAAGAGAAGGCAGGACGAAGACGAGGACGAAGCAGGTAATACTGATTCATTTCGTAATTACATACCGCCCAATAAACCAAGGAAAAGTAAAAAAACCAGAAAACAACAAAAAGAACCGTTAAGCCCCGCTTCAACGGATAATCCTTATGACATTTTGGCCGATTCGGAGATTTCGGACCTCCACGGTACCTGGGACAGAGTTGGAAATTCTGAAACTTTCCCATAATATTGACCCTGAACGCTTTACGGACTATACCTCTTGAATATTGCATGCACCCCAACGCACCAGAATGGATAACCGACTCGGAACACACAAACGACGGAGATTGAATACTACCCCCATATTTAAGGCAATATGCTGTATTGCCTGGACTAAATTTGTACGTTTAAATATTATTACTTATACTTGTTTGTATATTATGCCTCCAAGGGATCCCCCTTTCAATATTTATATGTCTGAGTGTCGTTTTACCGAATACACACACATCATGTGTATAAATCACTATTTACTTCATGTTATAGGCCAATACACGCGACGTTTATTATTCTACCACTATGGTTCATTTTACAATACTCGCATACTATCCCTTGCTTGCCAATACACACTGTACACACAATCATATTTTCCCAATACCTTATCGATAAAATACGACTTAATTTATACGGCAATACTCTATATATATAGATGTTTTGCCTGGACATTTGTTTACCGTACCCTTTTCGCTTACACATATACAGTGGTTACACAATATTGTTTATACTACGCTACACGCTCACTATCCTTAGATACCTTATCGTTTATCCTCGCTATGCAAAACAAATTACCTGTACTTCTTGACAATCAAAACGCGTCACAGCGTGAATTATTGGAAAATATTTCCACTGTGAACAAGAATGGGTCTTTTGTTCGTGCGGTCGTCCGTGATGGCTCAAGCGCGAGTCACACTGACGATAAATACTATAGTCATTTATACTTGCACTCATCGATGTTTTGGATTTACTATCATGTACGTTATTACCTATATATTCAGTTCCCTCTAACACACCACAATGGTTTCTAGCCTTAATATTTTTAGCGTAAATATAAATGGACTGAGATCCAAACGAAAACAGATATATTTGAAAACATTTATCGAGGAAAATAATGTTGACATATTATGTATTCAAGAAACATTCATTGATAATTATTTTATATCAAAACAGATAGAACTATTTTTTCAATTAGAAAAGCGATGCATATGGAGTTATGGCGCTCCCAACTCTAGAGGTGTCGTAATAATGTTTTGTAATAAACATGTAAACATGAACAATTTCCATACTGATTTTGATGGCAGATTAGTCTACGCTGACTTTTCGATAAATGACTTTATAAACTACAGATTAATTAATATTTATACACCCAATGATACTCAAGATAGGAATATTTTTTTAACAGAATTAATACCATTTCTTGTAACTGCCAAAAACTTGATATTGACTGGAGACTTTAACTTTGTCACAAACACGCACTTAGACAAAATTGGTGGAAATTTAAATAAAGGCACTGTTGGTTCTAAAATTTTTAATAACATTATTGATAAGCATAAACTTTTAGACTGTTTTAGAAAACTTTACCCAACGGAAAAGGCTGTCTCTTGGATAAGTAAAATGACGTCATCTAATATAAACACATCAACTAATAATGTATATATAGGATGTAGACTAGATAGATTTTATATTCCACATTCCTTAAAAAACGCTTTAGTAGATTCGAAAATATTACCCTGCAGTCACTCAGACCACGATTTCATTACTTTAACGTTAAATACAAACAAAGGATTATCCTTTGGAAAATCCTACTGGAAATTTAATGATACTCTACTTGAAGATAATGAATTTATTGATGTATTTGAATACTACTGGACAATAATCAGTAGAACTAATAATATTACTTTAGAATGGTGGGATTTAATGAAAAACAAAATAAAAGAATTTTGCATTGATTATAGCAAAGACAAAAATAAATACTTATACGGAGAATATAAGAAGCTAAAGAAAGATTATCAAAACATAAGCTTATCAGATAATAATGCGCTACAATATAAGGATGAAATAAAACAGAAAATAAAATCCATTGAAAATAAAATGCAAGCTGGAGCTATAATTAGAAGTAAAGCTAATATTTTAGATACTAAAGAAAATCCATCCAGCTATTTTTTTAACAGAGAAAAAACAAAAGGTCTAAACAAAACTGTTTCAGAAATTATTGATAATAATATACCATATACAAAACCAAATGAAATTTTAAATTGTTTTCGTAACTTTTATAAGAATCTGTATTCGAAAGAACCAGTAGATAAATCATATAATAATATATTCTTAAACGACTTGCCACAAGTTGGGTTTTTGGATAATGCACTTTTAAGTAAACCTATAATGAAAGATGAAATTTTAAAAAGCTTAGTTCAAATGGAGTCTGGCAAATCCCCTGGAAGTGATGGACTTACTAGTAGTTTTTATCATAAATTTTTCCACTTATTCGGTGATGTCCTTGAAAAAATATTTCAACTGGCATATGATAATGGTGAAATGTCCACTTCACAAAAATTATCTTATATAACTTTAATATGTAAAGATGACAATAATGCATCTGACATGAAATTTTATAGACCTATATCCTTACTTAATACTGATCGTAAAATTGTATCAAAAGCTCTTACAACACGCTTAGGTTATATTTTACCTAAAATTATAGGTATTAGTCAAACCTGCTCAATAAAAGGTAGATCTATTTTTGACAATGATCATTTACACAGATGTATCTTCAATTATATTGAACAAAAAAAATTACATGCAGTTTTTATTTCAATGGATCAGGAAAAAGCATTTGATAGAGTAGATTGGACTTATTTATATGATACTTTGAAAGCCTTTGGTTTCGATGATATGTTTATAAGATGGGTGAAAATACTTTACGACAACATAACGTCTTCCGTTATTGTTAATCATTTTATTTCAGAACCATTTGATATAAATCGCGGCGTCCGTCAGGGCTGTTCCTTGTCGATGTTATTGTATGTAATTTGTTTCGAACCATTTGCAAAAAAGGTACAGGATGACACAGATATTAAAGGCATAAAAGCCCCAGGTAGTAAATTAGAAATTAAAATGTCTTTATACGCGGATGACAATACTGGCATATTTACATCAGAGCTATCGATTAAAAAGTATTTTTATTGGATAGAACTTTTTCAAAAAATATCGGGTTCCAAAATTAACTACCGAAAATCTAATGGATTATATTTGGGTAAATGGAAAAATAGATCGGATCATGCTTTTGGTATTTCATGGGTTGACAAAACAAAACTTCTAGGTTATCATTTTGGACATAATGTAAACGAAGATGATATATGGAATAAACTTTTTAATAAATTTAATAATACACTTAACTTATGGAAAACAAGGAAACTGTCCTTTAAAGGGAAGTCTACTGTTCTTAATTCTGTTGCTGTTTGCAAAATATTATACTATGTATCTGCAGGTTTAATGCCGATTCATTACTGCAATTTATTTCAGAAATCCTGTTTCAGATTCATATGGAACTCAACCTTTGAACCTGTTAAAAGAAATACGTTATTTTTGTCTTTTGATGAAGGTGGTCTTAATATACCTAACATCAATTTAAAATGCCAAGCCCTTGTCTTGTCGCATTTACAAAAACTTATCAATAATCACCACGCAAGTTGGACTTTCTTTGCAAAATATTGGATTGGCATTAATTTGAGAAAACAGAATGATTCTTTTGCGAGTAATCTAATCCCTCATAGTGAGTTTGTCCCCCCTTTCTATGAATATGGTTTAAAGATTTATAATAAAGTTATGCATAATTACCCAGATTTTTCCTTCAAGAACATGAAGACAAAGGACTTTTATAAACTTTTGTTAACCATTGAGCATACAGATGTTAAAGTAATTAGGAATTTCCCTTCAGTTGACTTTAAACAAGTTTTTAAAAATTTATACTTACCTTGTATAGATCCAGATGTCAGAAATACTGCCTGGAAAATCTGTCATGATGTTATCTATGTCAATTATTATTTGTCAATGAGACATATTACCAAAAATAAAACATGTCCCTTTTGTACATCAATAGAAACTGTAAGCCACCTATTTATAGAATGTAAAATGGTTCAACCATTAAATCAAATTATTTTAAAGATGTTAAAAAATATAAGTCACAGTAATTTCACACTCAGTGAAAAAGTATTTAGATTTTTTTACTTACCGAAACTTGACAAAGATATTTATAACATTGCTCTTATTCTACTAACAGAATCAAGACAGATTATTTGGACTTGTAGAAACTTTACAAAACATGAAAATAAAATATTTACGCCATTTTCCTTAGTTCAAAAGTTTTTGAACAAAATCAAATATAGAATGTACGCTGATTTGGCCAGAATGAATACTGCTGACTTTGCACATTTTTGGTGCGATAACAGTTTCGGAACTATAAATATTACAACAAATGAATTAACATTTGATCCGTGTCTCGATATACACACATACTTTGCTACAGTCTCTTTTGATAATTAATGACTTTATTATATAAATATCACTTTCATCGTACTATGTAATCCAGCTTTGGAATCATTACCTCATATATTGTAGTTAATATCATACATCTTTCATTCATATGTATATGTAATCCAGTATTGGAACCATTTTCACTCATGTAGTTAGGTAATCATCCGTTTATATGTTAAAAACACAATATTTACAATATTTTTCTCGTTTCAGGTATGTTGTCTCAAGTACTGGTGATGGGATTACAGATCGTATATAACCATACAATATGTGTTGAGAACTGTTTTCCCACCATTCTTTTTTTCAAAATATATTAAAGTCACTTACATGCAGTTCAGGTTGGCGGTCTGCGGACGATACCTGGCGGATTGGTCTTTCTTAGTTTCTCGCAGGCGTCGGATCAATTGGTCGGTGTCGTCTGTTTTCCGTCCACTGTAGACATTTCCCACTACATGTGGCACCGGTGTTGTATCTACGTCAATGCCTTCCCCCGGGGAGTCAGACCCTACCCGATCTTACTTCGCGGGTGGACGCATTGGGGTGATCTGTAACTGGCAATTATTGATCTTATTATACTTTCATATTATATTATTTTAGAACATATACATATATAATATGTATTACTATATGGCGCCTTCTTACAAGTGCGATTGTCGTGAAGCCTTTGTTAAGGTGTTCAATATAAGGCAATCCCACATGTGAAAATGTACTGTAAACTATTGCAAAACATATACTAATTTCACCAAAAATCTGATGTTAAGGTTGCATAATTATTACAAAAATGTGACGCATTATTTTCAATTAATTACCCCTATTTCTAAGTTAAAAGTTCTCAACGAAACTACTAACACAATCTGTAAACGGCTCTCTTTAAGATATTTTATTCCTTTTGTTAAACGTTCTTTAAAATTATCAACAATAATATAAATCACTGATTTATACATACGAACAATGAACAGTGTAAATACTGGTGCAAATATTGAACAGTGAAAGTAAATATTGAACAGTGGAAATATTGAACAGTGAATAGGAAATATTGAACAGTGAACAGATAAAATGAACAGTGAGTGAACAGTGAACAGTGAATAAATGAACATTCGGACGATAGATACATGCACATTATACAGTTGAAGCACATTATACAGTTGAAGAAATACTTTTCAGTAAAATCATACATTTCATCTCCTTATTATTAAGGAGAGTCGTCCAGGCGACTATTTACATCGCCTGGTTTTTATTGTATATATATATATTAATAAAGAATTTATGAAAAACAAAAAGGCGGTTTCCCCAGGAAGAGGCCCTCCCATTGCACTTCGGTTGGGCTGACGCCTGCGATAGTCACAAATGTTGATTACTCGGGTACGCAATTTATTAGTGTGGGGGTCTGCGTTCGCGCTAACCCCTGAAATTCAAATGAAATAGATATTTGTATTGCCCCTTTTTTTTTTATTTAGACAAATTGTTAGTAGTAGGTTTTGTCCATTCAATGTTTGTACAATAATATTATTATTGTACATTCATAATCATTTAATCATGTCTTTTATTTATGTCATCCTCTGAAAATAAAGATATTATTATTATTACACTACGGTGAGGCTGACGCATGCGATGGCCCCAGATGTGAGCTACATTTCATACGGTTTATATACTCTTAATTTCGCATTCATAGTGTCTACGGCCATATCACGTTGAAAGCACCGGTTCTCGTCCGATCACCGAAGTTAAGCAACGTCGAGCCCGGTTAGTACTTGGATGGGTGACCGCCTGGGAATACCGGGTGCTGTAGACTTTTTTTTATATTCGTCGTTTTTTCCCCTCTGTTTCACTGTTGTTTTCTTAAAGGGACACACGGCAATCTTGATTGTTTTAAAAACTCACGGCGTCCGTTTCTACATAAATTGCATTTGTTCAAACATTAATATTGTTTATAAGAACATCTGAGAGCTAGCAAACTGTTTTTGCATATTATGTTGATTTCATTACACTTCAAGATATGCCGTGTGTCCAAGATTTGCCGTGTGTCCCTTTAACTGATTCATTAATTTTTAACGAATCGTGTTTCTTCACTGTTTATTCGAACGTTGCACCAAGTGTTCGCCTTTTTTCTCTAGGAACTGCATAGCTGGATGTCTCTCGCCATTGGAGCTATACGCTGGTAGTGTGATGGTCGGGATTGTGAAATCACGAACTTGTCGGGACTTGCCTGCCGTTTAAACCATAGGCCATGACCGGCGGTAGCCGACACGTCACTATATTGTGACGTCAGTGTATTGTTCCGGGTAACGCGACGTCACACTACTGTTCTATAGACACATTGGACATGGACACGCAGTCGCAGGGAGGAAAAGTGCTGCCACTATAATTTATAAACTGGTATGTTCATAGTGTTATTTTTCTATTTCTAGTCATCATTTTTCAAAGACGGCCGGGTCCCAACGGCAGTCACGGCAGTCACGGCAGTCACCCATGGTCCGATTCTCATCGATCGCGCGTTCCCGATTATTGTTTGTTTTTTGGCCGGCGCTGGCTGGCTGGCTGGCTGGCTGGCTCGCTCGTCTGATTCTGGCGAAAGTACCGAATATGTCAGCGTGTTCCAAAAATGCTCGGCCCAAATATGCTCAGTGTGCCAATGGGCAATATGGTCAATACTAGTTTGGGTAACGTACAGTGTAAAGCGCAGAACTAGCACACTTAGCACACTTCGTAGTGTAAACACTAGGCATGCATTATCTGGTTTTATGTTCAAGACATTCCACCACAAACATATACAGAAATATTATATAACGTTGTGTGCACACAACTTTTCGAGATTGTTGTTATCAATGAAAGCTCGGTCAAGTTCGAAAACCAGCTATACACCAGAATTACGAATGTGCCATTGAATTGTTGAAATATGCCATTTTCAGCCTTGTGAGCACTCTACTAGCGCCTTAGTTTTGAATTCGATCATTCCCAAACTTGGCGAGATTGTTGATATCAATGAAAGCTCTAACGAGTTTGAGAACCAGCCAGATCGAATCAGTAACACCGGAGTTATGGCCGTTTTCTCCCCCCCCCCCCCCCCCCCCCCAATATTTGCTAATGTAAACTGGAAACCCAAGGGGTCGTGGGTTCAGATCTCACTGGAGGCATACTTTCTTCTTTTTTTTCGTAGGAAAACCTTGGGTGATGGGTGATGGGTTCAATTTTGTTAATTATTATTAATTTTTTTAAAAAATATTTCCTGTTGTTTTTCTCATAAGAAACCTTGGTTCTTTTTTTTTCTTGAATTGGGAGCTTAGCGGCACTTGTTGGATCAGTTTTACATACAGTTATAGCGAAGACCTTCAAAAAACTTTTTATTTGTCCAGTATCATTTAGATTTTAAAAGGACACACGGCAATCTTGATTTTTTTTTTAAACCTCACGGCATTCCGCTAGTTTTTCTGGATAACTGACATTTGTTGAATCATTAATATTAATTATAAGAATTAATAAGGAAATTGTATTTGCCTATTTATTTAATTTTGATACTATTTACCAATTATATTGCCGTGTGTTCCTTTAAAAAGCATGCTTTCCTCGTTTGGACCCATGATCTAAGACATAAGATTACAGTGGTGGCACGTCTTTAACTTATGTTTCAAAGGACAGTTATAGATTCTCCTTTGGATGTGTAGGACATCGTTTTCAAAAGTCAGTTATAGATCCTCCTTTGGATGTGCAGAGCAACGTTTTCTATACGTAGGTCAAACGTTTCAATCAAAGACTGCCAAACAAGCCCAACACGAAGACTGGGCGATATTTTTGGTAACGAACAAACAAAACAATGGATATGTATGTCAATGGAACCAGATCTGGACGAGAACGTGCGACTGAGTGTCATTTATGGCACACCCACTGGAAAGTGAAGACGTCGCCAATGACATCTCGCCCGATGCAAGTTCGAGCATACTTACCTGGTACAGGGAATACCGTGATCATCCAGGCGGTTTCCCCAGGAAGAGGCCCTCCCATTGCACTTCGGTTGGGCTGACGCCTGCGATAGTCACAAATGTTGATTACTCGGGTACGCAATTTATTAGTGTGGGGGTCTGCGTTCGCGCTAACCCCTGAAATTCAAATGAAATAGATATTTGTATTGCCCCTTTTTTTTTTATTTAGACAAATTGTTAGTAGTAGGTTTTGTCCATTCAATGTTTGTACAATAATATTATTATTGTACATTCATAATCATTTAATCATGTCTTTTATTTATGTCATCCTCTGAAAATAAAGATATTATTATTATTACACTACGGTGAGGCTGACGCATGCGATGGCCCCAGATGTGAGCTACATTTCATACGGTTTATATACTCTTAATTTCGCATTCATAGTGTCTACGGCCATATCACGTTGAAAGCACCGGTTCTCGTCCGATCACCGAAGTTAAGCAACGTCGAGCCCGGTTAGTACTTGGATGGGTGACCGCCTGGGAATACCGGGTGCTGTAGACTTTTTTTTATATTCGTCGTTTTTTCCCCTCTGTTTCACTGTTGTTTTCTTAAAGGGACACACGGCAATCTTGATTGTTTTAAAAACTCACGGCGTCCGTTTCTACATAAATTGCATTTGTTCAAACATTAATATTGTTTATAAGAACATCTGAGAGCTAGCAAACTGTTTTTGCATATTATGTTGATTTCATTACACTTCAAGATATGCCGTGTGTCCAAGATTTGCCGTGTGTCCCTTTAACTGATTCATTAATTTTTAACGAATCGTGTTTCTTCACTGTTTATTCGAACGTTGCACCAAGTGTTCGCCTTTTTTCTCTAGGAACTGCATAGCTGGATGTCTCTCGCCATTGGAGCTATACGCTGGTAGTGTGATGGTCGGGATTGTGAAATCACGAACTTGTCGGGACTTGCCTGCCGTTTAAACCATAGGCCATGACCGGCGGTAGCCGACACGTCACTATATTGTGACGTCAGTGTATTGTTCCGGGTAACGCGACGTCACACTACTGTTCTATAGACACATTGGACATGGACACGCAGTCGCAGGGAGGAAAAGTGCTGCCACTATAATTTATAAACTGGTATGTTCATAGTGTTATTTTTCTATTTCTAGTCATCATTTTTCAAAGACGGCCGGGTCCCAACGGCAGTCACGGCAGTCACGGCAGTCACCCATGGTCCGATTCTCATCGATCGCGCGTTCCCGATTATTGTTTGTTTTTTGGCCGGCGCTGGCTGGCTGGCTGGCTGGCTGGCTCGCTCGTCTGATTCTGGCGAAAGTACCGAATATGTCAGCGTGTTCCAAAAATGCTCGGCCCAAATATGCTCAGTGTGCCAATGGGCAATATGGTCAATACTAGTTTGGGTAACGTACAGTGTAAAGCGCAGAACTAGCACACTTAGCACACTTCGTAGTGTAAACACTAGGCATGCATTATCTGGTTTTATGTTCAAGACATTCCACCACAAACATATACAGAAATATTATATAACGTTGTGTGCACACAACTTTTCGAGATTGTTGTTATCAATGAAAGCTCGGTCAAGTTCGAAAACCAGCTATACACCAGAATTACGAATGTGCCATTGAATTGTTGAAATATGCCATTTTCAGCCTTGTGAGCACTCTACTAGCGCCTTAGTTTTGAATTCGATCATTCCCAAACTTGGCGAGATTGTTGATATCAATGAAAGCTCTAACGAGTTTGAGAACCAGCCAGATCGAATCAGTAACACCGGAGTTATGGCCGTTTTCTCCCCCCCCCCCCCCCCCCCCAATATTTGCTAATGTAAACTGGAAACCCAAGGGGTCGTGGGTTCAGATCTCACTGGAGGCATACTTTCTTCTTTTTTTTCGTAGGAAAACCTTGGGTGATGGGTGATGGGTTCAATTTTGTTAATTATTATTAATTTTTTTAAAAAATATTTCCTGTTGTTTTTCTCATAAGAAACCTTGGTTCTTTTTTTTTCTTGAATTGGGAGCTTAGCGGCACTTGTTGGATCAGTTTTACATACAGTTATAGCGAAGACCTTCAAAAAACTTTTTATTTGTCCAGTATCATTTAGATTTTAAAAGGACACACGGCAATCTTGATTTTTTTTTTAAACCTCACGGCATTCCGCTAGTTTTTCTGGATAACTGACATTTGTTGAATCATTAATATTAATTATAAGAATTAATAAGGAAATTGTATTTGCCTATTTATTTAATTTTGATACTATTTACCAATTATATTGCCGTGTGTTCCTTTAAAAAGCATGCTTTCCTCGTTTGGACCCATGATCTAAGACATAAGATTACAGTGGTGGCACGTCTTTAACTTATGTTTCAAAGGACAGTTATAGATTCTCCTTTGGATGTGTAGGACATCGTTTTCAAAAGTCAGTTATAGATCCTCCTTTGGATGTGCAGAGCAACGTTTTCTATACGTAGGTCAAACGTTTCAATCAAAGACTGCCAAACAAGCCCAACACGAAGACTGGGCGATATTTTTGGTAACGAACAAACAAAACAATGGATATGTATGTCAATGGAACCAGATCTGGACGAGAACGTGCGACTGAGTGTCATTTATGGCACACCCACTGGAAAGTGAAGACGTCGCCAATGACATCTCGCCCGATGCAAGTTCGAGCATACTTACCTGGTACAGGGAATACCGTGATCATCCGTGATTACCTCTCTTGTATTACTGGTATTTTGCTACCCTCCTTGCGAGGGATAGTACTTACAATTTTCTAACCGTTTTTGTTAGTTTATTTCACAGAAATGTCGTCGGTGATAGTTAACCACCCGGAAGCGTTGAACACGGCGTATTTTGATGAGGACATTATGAACAGGACAGTTAAACTTACTTGCCGAGGAGGTAACGCCAGTCAAGCTGAGGTCATATCACTCCTGCGGAAGTATGATATAAGCCCTGAAGATGTGGATGGTCTGTACAGAGGGAAGCCGAATGATGCCGGCATTTATGTGACAATGTTCGCTCCGGAGAGTGTGGAATTACTGAGGTCAGTAGACAATTTATCTTTTCGAAACAGACAGTTCAACCTCATGGCGCTCGGGAAGCAGGTAGTATCGGTTAGGGTGCACTGGTTGCCCCTTTTTGTGTCGGACACATGTTTGAAAGCCATTTTCGCCGAC
This sequence comes from Cyrtodaria siliqua, assembly GCA_037043455.1. Classification (NCBI taxonomy): domain Eukaryota; kingdom Metazoa; phylum Mollusca; class Bivalvia; order Adapedonta; family Hiatellidae; genus Cyrtodaria; species Cyrtodaria siliqua. Next base: position 9,514 of record JAWPHD010023544.1, on the reverse strand, counting down.
TATGGGAAAGTGATGTCTGTGGATAGGCTAGAGTCGTCGCATGGCAGAGCCAGAATCAAGACTGGGGTGAGAGTGGTAACCCTTGAGGTTACAGAGGTACAGCGGATGGGCATACCTCATGTTATTAACTTTGGGTGTGGGACATCAGCCCTGCTGACTATGTCGGGTAGACCCCCGTTGTGTTTAAGGTGTTCGCAGGTAGGTCACCTGAGAGTTGACTGCCCATCTAACTTTGTACGTCCAAATTATGCAGGTGCGGCTACTGGTAGGGGAGGGCACAGACAGCCTACGGAGACAGTTGTACAGCCAGAGAAACAGCCAGAGGAACAGCCAGTAGAACCGCCAGTGGAACCGCTATCAGTGGTCACAGACGATGTTGTGGAAGAAGTTTTGACAGTGGTGGAGACCACGCCGGTGACGGAGATGGACCCGACGCCGACGCCGACGCCGGATACGGACAACACATGGACGTCGACAACGACAGAAAAGAGCAACATTATGGAAACAGAGGACAAAGGGGAGAAACGAAGAACGGACGACGAACAGGATCTAGCAGGTATTGAGGACTCCTTTCGTCGTCATTTCCCTCCTCTTAAGGCGAGGCGAAACGCTAAATTCCCTGCCCCGTTGAGCCCGTTGGCGTTGTCCCCTAACCCCTATGAGGCTCTTTCGAGCGAGGGAGACGAGGACGCCGTCACCAGGCTCCACGAGAAGTGGGACCATATGAGTAAATCTCAGACATGATTTTCCCCTTAATAAACTATTACCGCATTATGGACTATGATTTTTTGAATAACGATTTGGCAAAGTATTTTCTCGTGTGGTATCGACCTTGGACCGAACTATCGAAAATGAATTTGAAAACCCCCCCCATTTATACGGCAATACTACATAGTGCATTGCCTGGAACTTTGTTTACTTCTATAACTTTCGAACTTTCTTCGATTACACATGTACAATGTGTACATAATACTATATATTTTACGCTACACGCACACTGTGTTTTCCAATACATACTTCTACTATTTTACTCACAACCATATTTTTCCAATACTTTATCGATAAAATGTTTCACCAGGTTTATCTGCGTTATGCAAAAATACTTGATACTTGTATTGGATTTAAATCTATCGCGAGTAAATGTGCCTTTTGTTATTTTATCGATAAGCGCTAGTCACTGTGACGGCCTTTTGTATTCAACTATTATAAATCGACTGACCAACAATGGGTCTTTTGTTCGTGTGTATGTCCGAACAGGGGCAGAAACTCGTACCCATTATATTATTTTCAAGTTGTCCTTATTGAACTCGATTTATTCTTTAATATATAATAAAGCACAATGGATTTGAACATAGCAAGCATAAATATAAATGGATTTAGATCCAGGAAAAAACAAGATTATCTAAAATCTTATATTAAAGAAAATTGTATCGATATTTTATGTGTACAGGAAACCTTTGTGGATAATTACTTTTTATCAAAGAAAATAGAAATAAGTTTAGGTCTATCGAAACAATGTTATTGGAGTTACGGTTCGTCCGACTCTAGAGGCGTTGTTATTTTGATATGCAATACAAATATAAACGTTACACATTTCCATGCAGACTTCGAAGGTAGACTTATTTATACGGATTTTTCGGTAAATGGTTTAATTAATTACAGGCTTGTTAATGTATACACACCAAATGATTCTAATGATAGGAATACATTTTTCACTGATACAATACCACATTTAGTTAGTGCAAAAAATCTAATTTTAACGGGAGATTTTAATTTTGTAATAAACACAAATCTAGATAAGATTGGAGGTAATTTAAATAAGGGAACCGTCGGATCGAAACTTTTTAATAATATTATTGATAAACATAAATTAATAGATTGTTTTAGGGTTTTATATCCAAATAGAAGAGCCGTATCATGGGTGAGACACATTAATTCAGAAACTGATAACAAACATAAATATATAGGCTGCCGGTTAGATAGGTTTTATATTCCAAAGAGTTTAACAGAAGCATTAATTGACTCTGACATTTTACCATGTTCATATTCAGATCATGATTTTATAAGTTTAAAATTAAATTTAAATAAAGGCTTGTCTTTTGGAAAATCTTACTGGAAATTTAATGATAAATTACTGGAAGATGAAGAATTTTTAGGTGTTTTTGAATATTATTGGAAAATAATAAGTAGAACAGATTCTATTACTTTAGAATGGTGGGATCTAATGAAGATTAAAATTAAAGAGTTTTGCATCGAATATAGTAGAGATAAAAATAAAGAATTATATGGTGAATATAAAACACTTAAAAAAGATTACCAAAATTTAAATTTATCCCCTGATACACTACATACCAAACAAGAAATTAAAAATAAAATTAAGATTATCGAAACACAAATGCAAGCAGGGTCAGTTATAAGAAGTAAGGCAAACATTTTGGACACCAAGGAAAATCCCACAAGTTATTTTTTTCATAGGGAAAAAACTAAGAGCTTAAGTAAGACTATTTCATCTATCAAACAAAATGATGTTACTTTCGATAATTCTAAAGATATTTTAAATTGTTTTAGAACATTTTACAAAGAGTTATATTCTGAAGAGCCTGTCGATAGCTCTTTAAATGACACTTTTCTTTCAAATTTGCCACAACTAAATCAGGTAGATAATATCTTATTAAAACGTAGAATTTCTAAGGATGAAATTTTACAGAGTCTGAAGGAAATGTTGCCGAATAAATCCCCTGGAAGCGACGGATTAACAAGGTGCTTTTATTTGAAATTCTTTCACCTATTTGGTGATATTTTAGAATCCTTTTATGAAATTGTTTATGACTTTGGAGAAATGTCTGAATCGCAAAAATTATCATACATTACGCTTATTTGTAAGGACTCCACGAATTCGGAGGACATGAAGTTCTATAGACCAATATCTTTGTTAAACATTGATAGAAAAATTCTTTCAAAAGTTATTTCTAAGCGTTTGGGTAATGTTTTATGCAAAATAATCGGCATAAGTCAAACCTGCTCTGTTAAAGGCAGAACAATTTTCGATAACTCCCATTTATTGCGTAATGTATTTGATTATATCGAACAAAAGAACATAACAGCCGTTTTTATTAACATGGATCAGGAAAAAGCGTTTGATAAATTATCATGGTCGTATTTATATGACACATTAAAAGCATTTGGTTTTGACGATGGTTTCATTCGTTGGATAAAAGTTTTATATAATAATGTGAAATCATCTGTAATGGTCAATAATCATATTTCGGAAACTTTCGATATCGAAAGAGGGGTGAGACAAGGGTGTTCTTTGTCTCCTCTTTTGTACATAATATGTTTCGAACCTTTTGCAAAAAAAGTCCAAGATGACCCTTCTATAAACGGTGTCAAATTACCAGGGTCCGATTTTGAAGTTAAAATGTCTTTATATGCAGATGACAATACAGGAATCTTGACTGATGATGTTTCAATTAAAAAGTATTTTGATTATATATATTTATATCAGAAAATATCTGGTTCGAGAATCAACTATAGAAAATCGAATGGTATGTATTTAGGTAAATGGAAAAACCGTTCTGATCATCCTTTTGGCATTTCTTGGATTAATAACACTAAGTTGTTAGGTTACCATTTCGGTTATGATATCAATCCAGATCAAATTTGGTCAAAACTATTTTTAAAATTTAACAATACACTTAATCTTTGGAAGTCGAGAAAGCTCTCCTTTAAAGGTAAGTCTACTGTTTTAAACACGGCAGCTATCTGTAAAGTTTTATATTACGCCGCGGCTACCAATATGCCTAGACATTATTTGAACATGTTTCAAAAATCATCCTTTAGATTTATATGGGGTTCTACCTTTGAACCTGTACGTAGAAATACGCTATACCTGCCCTTTAAGGAGGGAGGTTTAAACATACCAAACTTTGATATAAAATGTCAAGCACTATGTCTATCCCATTTACAAAAGCTTATTATCAATCACAATGCCAGTTGGACATATTTTGCCAAATATTGGATTGGTCTTAGTTTGAGAAAACACAATGAATCTTTTGCAAGCAACCTTATCCCTCATAGCGAGTTTGTTCCCCCTTTTTATGAATATTGTTTAAAAGTTTATAAGAAAGTCATGCAACATTGTCCAGATTTTTCCTTTGACAATGCAAAGACAAGAGATTTTTATAAGCTATTGCTAGATATCGAGCATACAAATGTAAAGGTTATGAGGAACTTTCCTTTAATTGATTTTAAGCAAGTGTTTAACAATTTATACTTACCATGTGTCGATCCAGATGTCAGAAATACTGCCTGGAGAATATGTCATGATGTTGTATATGTGAATTATTATTTGTCAATGAGACATATTACTAAAGATAAAACATGTCCCTTTTGTAAATCAATAGAAACTGTAAGTCATCTGTTCATAGAATGTAAAATGGTTCAACCATTAAATCAGATTGTGTTAAAGATTTTGAAAAATATAAGTCAATGTAACTTCATTCTTAGTGAACGAGTATTTAGATTTTTTTACTTACCGAAATTAGACAGGGATATTCATAATATCGCACTTATTTTACTTACAGAATCCAGACATATTATCTGGACTTGTAGAAACCTTACAAAACACGAAGATAAAACGTTTACGCCATTTGCATTAGTCCAAAAGTTTTTGAACAAAATTAAATACAGAATGTTTGCTGATTTGTCCAGAATGGGTGTTGTTAATTTTGGCCACTTTTGGTGTGATTATAGTTTTGGAACTATAAATGCTACAACAAACGAAATAACATTTGATCCTTGTCTTGATATTAAAACGTACTTTACACCAGTTTCTATTGATTGCTAATTAATTTATGCATCGTCATTTGCCACGCGCTGTGTAATCCAGTTTTGGAATCATTATAAGTACCTCATATTCAGTAGTTAGCATCATTCATCTTCACTCATATGTATATGTAATCCAGTACTGGAACCATTTTCACTCATGTAGTTAGGTAATCATCCGTTTATATGTTAAAAACACAATATTTACAATATTTTTCTCGTTTCAGGTATGTCGTTTCAAGTACTGGTGATGGGATTACAGATCGTATATAACCATACAATATGTGTTGAGAACTGTTTTCCCACCATTTTTCAAAATATATTAAGTCACTTACATGCAGTTCAGGTTGGCGGTCTGCGGACGATACCCGGCGGATAGTCCTTCTTAGTTTATCGCAGGCGTCGGATAAATTGGTCGGTGTCGTCTGTTTTCCGTCCACTGTAGACATTTCCCACTACATGTGGCACCGGTGTTGTATCTACGTCAATGCCTTCCCCCGGGGAGTAAGATAACACCAAATCTTGCTTCGCGGGGGGACGCATTGGGGTGATCTGTAACTGGCAATTATTGATCTTATTATACTTTCATATTATATTATTTTAGAACTTACACATATATAATATGTATTACTATATGGCGCCTTCTTACAAGTGCGATTGTCGTGAAGCCTTTGTTAAGGTGTTCAATATAAGGCAATCCCACATGTGAAAATGTACTGTAAACTATTGCAAAACATATACTAATTTCACCAAAATCTGATGTTAAGGTTGCATAATTATTACAAAAATGTGACGCATTATTTTTCAATTAATACCCCCTATTTCTAAGTTAAAAGTTCTCAACGAAACTACTAACACATTCTGTAAACGGCTCTCTTTAAGATATTTCATTTCGTTTGTTAAACGTACTTTAAAATTATCAACAATAATATAACTCACCGCCTTATATTCTCTCATTTGTAAATATTGAACAGTGAAAAGTGAACATTGAACAGTGCAAATATTGAACAGTGAACAGTAAATATTGAACATTGGAGATATTGAACAGTGAATAGGAAATATTGAACAGTGAACAGTGAACAGTGAACAGTGATTAAATGATCATTCGGACTATATATACATGCACATTATACAGTTGAAGTACATTATACAGTTGAAGAAATACTTTTCAGTAAAATCATACATTTCATCTCCTTATTATTAAGGAGAGCCGTCCAAACGACTATTTACATCGTTTGGTTTTTATTGTATATATATAAAACAATAAAGAATTTATGAAAAACAAAAAAGGCGGTTTCCCCAGGAAGAGGCCCTCCCATTGCACTTCGGTTGGGCTGACGCCTGCGATAGTCACAAATGTTGATTACTCGGGTACGCAATTTATTAGTGTGGGGGTCTGCGTTCGCGCTAACCCCTGAAATTCAAATGAAATAGATATTTGTATTGCCCCTTTTTTTTTTATTTAGACAAATTGTTAGTAGTAGGTTTTGTCCATTCAATGTTTGTACAATAATATTATTATTGTACATTCATAATCATTTAATCATGTCTTTTATTTATGTCATCCTCTGAAAATAAAGATATTATTATTATTACACTACGGTGAGGCTGACGCATGCGATGGCCCCAGATGTGAGCTACATTTCATACGGTTTATATACTCTTAATTTCGCATTCATAGTGTCTACGGCCATATCACGTTGAAAGCACCGGTTCTCGTCCGATCACCGAAGTTAAGCAACGTCGAGCCCGGTTAGTACTTGGATGGGTGACCGCCTGGGAATACCGGGTGCTGTAGACTTTTTTTTATATTCGTCGTTTTTTCCCCTCTGTTTCACTGTTGTTTTCTTAAAGGGACACACGGCAATCTTGATTGTTTTAAAAACTCACGGCGTCCGTTTCTACATAAATTGCATTTGTTCAAACATTAATATTGTTTATAAGAACATCTGAGAGCTAGCAAACTGTTTTTGCATATTATGTTGATTTCATTACACTTCAAGATATGCCGTGTGTCCAAGATTTGCCGTGTGTCCCTTTAACTGATTCATTAATTTTTAACGAATCGTGTTTCTTCACTGTTTATTCGAACGTTGCACCAAGTGTTCGCCTTTTTTCTCTAGGAACTGCATAGCTGGATGTCTCTCGCCATTGGAGCTATACGCTGGTAGTGTGATGGTCGGGATTGTGAAATCACGAACTTGTCGGGACTTGCCTGCCGTTTAAACCATAGGCCATGACCGGCGGTAGCCGACACGTCACTATATTGTGACGTCAGTGTATTGTTCCGGGTAACGCGACGTCACACTACTGTTCTATAGACACATTGGACATGGACACGCAGTCGCAGGGAGGAAAAGTGCTGCCACTATAATTTATAAACTGGTATGTTCATAGTGTTATTTTTCTATTTCTAGTCATCATTTTTCAAAGACGGCCGGGTCCCAACGGCAGTCACGGCAGTCACGGCAGTCACCCATGGTCCGATTCTCATCGATCGCGCGTTCCCGATTATTGTTTGTTTTTTGGCCGGCGCTGGCTGGCTGGCTGGCTGGCTGGCTCGCTCGTCTGATTCTGGCGAAAGTACCGAATATGTCAGCGTGTTCCAAAAATGCTCGGCCCAAATATGCTCAGTGTGCCAATGGGCAATATGGTCAATACTAGTTTGGGTAACGTACAGTGTAAAGCGCAGAACTAGCACACTTAGCACACTTCGTAGTGTAAACACTAGGCATGCATTATCTGGTTTTATGTTCAAGACATTCCACCACAAACATATACAGAAATATTATATAACGTTGTGTGCACACAACTTTTCGAGATTGTTGTTATCAATGAAAGCTCGGTCAAGTTCGAAAACCAGCTATACACCAGAATTACGAATGTGCCATTGAATTGTTGAAATATGCCATTTTCAGCCTTGTGAGCACTCTACTAGCGCCTTAGTTTTGAATTCGATCATTCCCAAACTTGGCGAGATTGTTGATATCAATGAAAGCTCTAACGAGTTTGAGAACCAGCCAGATCGAATCAGTAACACCGGAGTTATGGCCGTTTTCTCCCCCCCCCCCCCCCCCCCCAATATTTGCTAATGTAAACTGGAAACCCAAGGGGTCGTGGGTTCAGATCTCACTGGAGGCATACTTTCTTCTTTTTTTTCGTAGGAAAACCTTGGGTGATGGGTGATGGGTTCAATTTTGTTAATTATTATTAATTTTTTTAAAAAATATTTCCTGTTGTTTTTCTCATAAGAAACCTTGGTTCTTTTTTTTTCTTGAATTGGGAGCTTAGCGGCACTTGTTGGATCAGTTTTACATACAGTTATAGCGAAGACCTTCAAAAAACTTTTTATTTGTCCAGTATCATTTAGATTTTAAAAGGACACACGGCAATCTTGATTTTTTTTTTAAACCTCACGGCATTCCGCTAGTTTTTCTGGATAACTGACATTTGTTGAATCATTAATATTAATTATAAGAATTAATAAGGAAATTGTATTTGCCTATTTATTTAATTTTGATACTATTTACCAATTATATTGCCGTGTGTTCCTTTAAAAAGCATGCTTTCCTCGTTTGGACCCATGATCTAAGACATAAGATTACAGTGGTGGCACGTCTTTAACTTATGTTTCAAAGGACAGTTATAGATTCTCCTTTGGATGTGTAGGACATCGTTTTCAAAAGTCAGTTATAGATCCTCCTTTGGATGTGCAGAGCAACGTTTTCTATACGTAGGTCAAACGTTTCAATCAAAGACTGCCAAACAAGCCCAACACGAAGACTGGGCGATATTTTTGGTAACGAACAAACAAAACAATGGATATGTATGTCAATGGAACCAGATCTGGACGAGAACGTGCGACTGAGTGTCATTTATGGCACACCCACTGGAAAGTGAAGACGTCGCCAATGACATCTCGCCCGATGCAAGTTCGAGCATACTTACCTGGTACAGGGAATACCGTGATCATCCAGGCGGTTTCCCCAGGAAGAGGCCCTCCCATTGCACTTCGGTTGGGCTGACGCCTGCGATAGTCACAAATGTTGATTACTCGGGTACGCAATTTATTAGTGTGGGGGTCTGCGTTCGCGCTAACCCCTGAAATTCAAATGAAATAGATATTTGTATTGCCCCTTTTTTTTTTATTTAGACAAATTGTTAGTAGTAGGTTTTGTCCATTCAATGTTTGTACAATAATATTATTATTGTACATTCATAATCATTTAATCATGTCTTTTATTTATGTCATCCTCTGAAAATAAAGATATTATTATTATTACACTACGGTGAGGCTGACGCATGCGATGGCCCCAGATGTGAGCTACATTTCATACGGTTTATATACTCTTAATTTCGCATTCATAGTGTCTACGGCCATATCACGTTGAAAGCACCGGTTCTCGTCCGATCACCGAAGTTAAGCAACGTCGAGCCCGGTTAGTACTTGGATGGGTGACCGCCTGGGAATACCGGGTGCTGTAGACTTTTTTTTATATTCGTCGTTTTTTCCCCTCTGTTTCACTGTTGTTTTCTTAAAGGGACACACGGCAATCTTGATTGTTTTAAAAACTCACGGCGTCCGTTTCTACATAAATTGCATTTGTTCAAACATTAATATTGTTTATAAGAACATCTGAGAGCTAGCAAACTGTTTTTGCATATTATGTTGATTTCATTACACTTCAAG